>OMPJ01040128.1:0-12079 GCA_900312935.1 Carapus acus | reverse complement strand
AGCTGGCCAGATTTACAGAAATGTTCTAATGCTAGCAGTGTGACTCTGAAGTACTGTACTGTATGTTTGCAAGTTCTCTACCCGAAAAAAAGCCCTAATGTCAATGAAACGAACGGCGAGGGAAAAGGCACGTATGTTTACACCCAAAAGGCAGAGGAAGACGCTAACCACTGCGGAAAAAGTTGCATTATTTACCTTTTAATACAGTGGTTCTCAGACTTTTTTCAGTGATGTACCCCCTTAAAAATATATCTTTAGTCAAGTACCCCCTGACACGGGCAAAACATTTTTGGAAGAAAAAAGAGGTACAGTGCTGTAAAATCACTGTCTGATTTATTAAAGCCAAACAACTTATATCAGTGAACCTGACAAATACATCCCTATTGCAAACATTGCATGTAGAAACAAAACAGAAAAACAGAAGACGGTGACCACCAGGAAGGCATAAAACCAGTCAAAACTGAAATATGCAAAACGCTGCTAATTTGAATTGGTCTCTGTAGTGGTACAAAATTAAATATATACATAAATAACTAGAATGTGTTCACAGAAATAAATCTATAACTTGTAAATTGTATTTTGTTTACAAAATAAATTAACTTAATAAATAAAGATTTGCTCACAAAAAAAAATAAACGTTACCTCTTTTAGGATCAGAAATAAAGAAGATTGCACTTTAAAGATTTTTTAAAGATATTTTGAAAAGCTTCACATACCCCCTGCAGTACCTCCACGTACCCCAAGGGGTACACGTACCCCCATTTGAGAACCACTGTTTTAATAGAACCAGTTTTGTTGTTCGTCCATCTTTGACAGTGCATCAAACTCTGGTGTTAGTTTTGTTGTTGTCATTTGTGTTGTTTGTTTTGAATGAATTGTGAATATAGAATGAATTTTGCATTCATTTCAATTGTGATTTCCGTACCAGTCTTTGGCGGGACGGATCAAGAGGACCACTGGGTCCGATGTGGCGCGTAGTTTGCCCACCTGTGGTCTGAGCTCATGATTGCCCCGTGTGTGTGTGTGTCTGTTTGTGTGTGAGCTGGTTCAGTCGTACACACACACAGAGTTGAAGAATTTGAGATTGCTGAACATGTCCATCACTCTGATGATGGTCCAATCTTGCTTTGCATGAATCATCCAAACAAAACCAAGCAATGCCCAGATTTACTGATACAGGAGGGAGCCACAGCCAAATCAAAATGGCTGCTTGTCACTACACACTCGTGCACACACACACACTTGAGGTGGAAGATTGATGGCTTTCATTGAATGGGAAGATTGATTTGTGAGAGTAAATCTATGTGTAGTTGCCGGATGTGTGCACATGTGAAAGTCTGTTTTTAGCTCCTCTCTGTTGTACTGATGTGTCCAGAGTGATTACGTTCTGGCATAAAGGGGAGGTGTGCGTGTGTGTGCATTTGTGTGTGCGTGCCTGCGTGTGTGCGCGTGCCCGTGTGTGTGTGTGTGTGTCACTCTGGCTCTTTCTCTCTGTACAGAGACATTTGATAAGGGAGGGAAATAAGATATGAACAGTCTAGATAAGAAGGAAAGAAAGAGGGATGTGAGGGAGGAAGGAAAGAAAATGGGGAAGGGAGAAGGCCAGAAGACGAGAGGGAAGGAGATGGAGGGAGCTGAAAATGGAGGAAAGAAGGAAGAAGAAGAGGGAGCCCGTGATTGATTTGGCTTTCTTCCACCTCGATGACAATTTGTCCAATCATCACAGAAAAAACACACACACACTCATACACACACTTGCACGTGCACACCCCCACACGCCTAGCACACCCTCTCTCCCCACACACACACACACACACACACATTTGCATACACACACAGAGCAAGACAATGCAGCAGTTATTCAGGCGTTGTATGGGCCCTTGCGCTTGCTCGCCCTGTCACTGTCTGTCCCCCTGTCTCTCTCTCTCTTTTTCTATCTCTCTATCGCCGTCTCTCTCTCTCTCTCTCTCTATGTCTCCCCCTCTCTCTGTACGCGCACGTGTGTGTGTGTGTGTGTGTGTGTGTCAGACCAACGTCAGAACACCAGGCACCGCACATCCAACTCGGCCCATGCCGATGCGAACAGGGACTCTGACTTAATCCTTACTCACACACGACACACACACACACACACACACACACCAGCAGCAGCAGCAGCAGCAGGAATGACTGTAAGCACTGACCCCCCACCCCACACACGCTTGCCCACTGAGAAGACATTAAGCTGATATCTTACACATTTGACGCTGTGTGACGACCACACCCATGCTCATAATTTGCAATTTCGATTTGCAAATTCAAGTCAGAAATAGAGGAATGTCAAGGGAACATCAGAGGGATGTCAGAGGAACATTAAAGGAACATTAGAAGCACATCCGAGGAACATTAGAGGAACATCAGAGGAACATTAGAGAAATGTCAGAGGAACATTAGGGGCGCATAAGAGAAATATAGAAACTTCAGAGGAACATTTGTTGAAGGAGCATTTGAGACACGTCAGAGGAACGTCCAAGAAACGTTAGAGGAACATTAGAGGAACATCGCGGGGAGTTCCAGGGAGATGTTAGACCGATTACCATCAGAGACAGAGTGAGCCGGTGACCTCTCCTCTGCATGCTGGTTGTCATGGAGACGGGCCATTGCATGTTTGCATGGCACACAATGTGCGCACATACACACAGAAGCACGCACGCACACACACACACACACACACACAATCATTCCAAACAGGCGCTTCACTGGGGGCAAAGACGCAGTAAAGATGTGTAAACACTTTTTATATGTTAGAGATAAAATACCAAATAGCAATTCAGAGAAGTTGAAACCTGTCGTCTACGCACAGCAGCAGCTGCAAACACACTCCCACCTTTCTCTCTTTCTCTCCCTTCCCACACACACACACCTACACACACACACAAGCCAAGGTCGTGGCTGATTGAAATATAATAGAAGCACAGACATCTGGCCTAATACGGGGGGAAGTTAAATCTATTTTAATGGCGGCTGCTGCTCTGTGACGCTCTGTGATGCTCTGTGCCGCTCGGCTGACAGTAAATCACAATGTTCTCTTATTACCGCCACTGGAATGAGGGCATAGAGAGGGGAGGAGGGAGAGAGGGAGAGAGAGAGAGAAAGAGAGAGGGGGTAAGAGAGAGAGAGAGAGAGAAAGAGAGAACAATGAGGGATCCACATCATTTGTTTTCACCCCCCTCCTCTCTCCTCTCTCCTCCTCTTCACTCTCTCTCCCCTCTTGCTCTCTGTCACTCCCTATCACCATCTCTCTCTCTCTCTCTCTCTCCCTCTCTCTCTCTCATTCTCCCTCTCTCTCTGCTCTCTCTATCGCAAAGCAGGAGGGGCTTAGGCAGAGTGACATCATGAAAATAAAAATAAAGGAGGATTACAGCCGAGTGATTGTACCGTATGTGATTACCAGTGGCACTGCGAGTGGAGGAGGGGATGGAATGAGTGAGTGAGTGAGTGAGTGAGGGGCGGGAGAGAGAGAGAGAGGGAGAGAGGGAGAGAACGCGTAAGAGTTATTTATTCGTGGTTATTTATCAGTATGATTCCTCTCTCAGCGCAGAGAAAAGACTGAGAAATCTAGCCGAGATCAGAGATCGATGTCAGCCATCGGTATAAAGAATGTGCTCACTGTCTCTCTCTCTCTCTCTCTCTCACGCTCTCTCAATCTCTGCCTCCCATCACTCCAGCTTTTCTCTCTCTCTCTCTCTCTTTCGTCATGTCTTTATGGCATGTCTTTGTCTTTCTGTCATGGTCTCTCCCTCCTTCCTCTCTCTCACTCTCTACCTCTTGCTCGCTCAATCACTCCTGCTCTCTCTCTCACTCACTACCTTTCTCTCTCTCTCTCTCCCCCTGTCAGTCTCTACCCTGAAACAAAGATCAGGTATATTTCCTCAGCCCTCATCTATGATCCTCAACCGTGAGATATATTAAATGACGCTGTCACGACTCCCCCCCCCCGTGCTGCATCCCTTCCTGCCCGCCGAGCTTCTCTCACCGCCGGCTTCGCCCGCAAACCGCCTCTCGTGCTCCCACACCAGCTCCACAGAGCCTCCTCCCTCCTCTGCCGCCTAAATGAGATCCATTCTGATGTGACATTTCACAGAATTGCCAGAGCATTGGGGGTTGGGGAGAGTGTGTGTGTGTGCGTGTGCGTGTGTGTATGTGTGTGTGTCAGGGGCGCTCTAGTTTGCCATTGGTCCAATCGAAACGCGGCCCACCTGTCCTTTAGTGACGGACGCTACCTACGACCCTGAGCTACTATCAGACACACACACACACACACACACAAACACACACACACACAAACACACACACTTTGCACACCTCACTTATTCCAGTTCTGTTTGGCTGTCAATCACCATAGTAGAGGGGCACAGGAGGGGTGATGGCAGTAGGAGCTGTGTTTGTGTGTGTGTGCGTGTGCGAGTGTGTGTGTGTGTGTGCGCGTGTGTGTGTGTGTGTGGTCGTTGCCTGATCCATCTCGTGCTGCTGCACTGTCCTCTGACAGTGCAGCGCGGCCCAAACGGCGTAACAAAGGTGGTCACGACCATTCAGACCCAGTAGTTTCCGCTAGTCCTGTAAAAATTAGAATAAAAGAATAAGAATGATGATTATTATTATAATATTTGTAATATCGTGTGCAACACACTCGCCCCTCCCCCAGCACTATTCCGCAATGACTCTGATGATGGCAGCTTTGATTTCCACCCTTTCTCTGTACTGCCAGGCTGATCCGTGAAGGTGAATTTTGCCGTTCCACCGAAGATGTTTTAAAGATTTACCGTAGCCATCCATCCATCGGGGGTCTGTGTAGGGGGACGCAAGGACCTTTATGTATGCGTGGCCAGCTGGTGTTTGTCTCCCCAATGCTGCTGCTCTGTCACTTCCTCTCATGCTAACATATGGCAAGGTGACTTTCCATGGGACACCTCACGCTAGCTGGAAGTTGCAGGCTTTAGTGATAGAAAATGTCTTGTTTCATCTCACGCACCTCGCACACATTCCCCCAAACTTTGTGGCAGAGATAATTTATGTGTCTCCACATGCTTACTAGCTTGAAATCCCTCAGACAAAGTGGTCTCGACCTGTTTGTGAGCCCCGAGACCAGATGCATCGCATTCACGCAAATGAACCTCCTTGTTCTTTGTTTGAAGAGACAAGAGACGACAATCGACATTTATTTGACCTGAAATCCTCTAGCCGTGTTAGCCGCTAGCCCATCACAGACGAGGAGGCCTCTCCCTCAGCCGTGGTTCAATCAGGTGTGTAAACGCGTCAGTTTACGTATTTATCAAAAAATCAGGACCAGTTCCGCTGACCGGCGATCTGCCCCGCATGAGATCCACCACATCTACCAGCCACGTGACAGATCGGCAACAATCCAAAGCCATTTTCCCCATAGCATGAGAGAGGAGAACCCATGTCATAACCAAACTGTAGCAGGCGCGACATTTTGTCGGCACGGCCTTAAACGTCTGGGAGGAAACGTAGACGGAGCAGATGCGTGGAATCTTCAAAGGGCCGAGGTGGCGTCCCGGTCCAGAAGAATGACAGATTTGGTTAAGTTTCACCTCCAGCTGAAGGGTGAAGGTTAGCCGCAGACAGCTGAATCAACATTTGGCGTTTTCCTCCTGACCTCCTCTTCTTTTATCCTCTCCGTGAACGACAGAATATTTATGAATTATTTATCCGTGTTTGAAAATATTAAACTTGTGACGTCCTTGTCCCACGTCTTATCTGCAAGGGCATCACAATGCTGTGAAAAGGGGGAGAGAGGGCAAAAACAGGATTCAGAAAAGGAGGAGACGATGTACAATGGTCCCTGACAGCAGTGAAACCTCAGAGCATTCGTGTAGCGGCTAAGTCTAAAACTTGAAGCCGCTGTGGGGCTGCGTAGACGGGCCAAAAACTGATTATTGTGTCTTGCCTCCTATTGTCCTACTATTCAAATAAATACCAACCTGTAGGTGAGGTCGTTGATTCCATGTAAAGATACCAAACTAATCCGTGTAGTATGCTTGTGTTAAATGTTGTAACTGTAACTCTAACTTTGCCTTGAGCATTATTGCGTTTCTCTCAGTCAAATTTTGGAAGCGTTACACAAATTCCAGATGAAGCCAGAACATCGCACGCACACACAGACACTCACGCATGGGCTCACATGTGTTTGCCTAAAGAATTGATGCACGTTTGTTTACCGAGCTGCCGAGGGAGCCCTCAGCAGCTCCCCCGTCTTTGTTTTCCCGGCTGTTTCCTATGCTTTGCCGCGTGTGAGACACAGCAGCCCATTAAGCCTCAACAAGCACCCAGATAATTAAGTTCTGCGTGTTTGTGTCAGTCCGTGTCCTGCTAAGACACTTTCAAAGCCAACGTTAACCTAACAGGATCTCGTTGAGAGTGTGCGACTGCTTTACGTATTGATGAAATGTTGCCTCTGATTGGATTTCCACTCGCAGCGGCTGAGTGATGATTGTAGGGCCTCGGGCTGTCTGACCTCTGACCTCCAGCCTGACCTTTTCCTGTTCAGCGCTAACTTTTCGTGACATTGAGCGTGTGCTGTGTGTGGCCTGATTTAAGGGCTGCCTGAATTCTGCTTCATTTCTGCTTTATACAGCAACGCAGATTTACACAAATTACTGTGTCTAAAGGTATATGAGCTTAGTGTAACAGTACAGGACGAAAACTTAAGTACAGTACCCTCGTTTCTCTGGACAAATACAGACTGGACCTAGTCCGGACAATGAAAAAGTCCGGACATTGAAAATTGACTACCGGACATTGAAAATTGAGTACTGTACAGTAAACGGCCTATATTGTCTGGCACACATACTCCTAGGCTAAAATATGGTACAATACGCATATACAGTATACATGAGAGTAAGATTTGGTTAAACCTGCAATAGGGCACAACATAATATTAATAGCAGTAATGATAAAAAACGAAAAGTTGGTATTATTTCACCCTTTCACCGGGTTGGAAGTTAAATGTGCAGTACAGTACAGTAAAAAAGACGAACCCGGTGAAAGAGTGAAACTTGCCAAAAGGTGCCGCGAGAGCCACCTATCGGTCAAAGTTGTCATTCTTCGGACTGGAGCGGACATTTAGTCCGGAAGGCGGACGTTGTCCGGACAATTGAAAGTCCGGACATGTGAAGGCCGCACAATCGAGGGTCGACTGTACTTACTGACTAAATTATGTCAGTAATACTCTCATATACACCCTCAGTTTGAAACCAAGTTTGAGCCAGTTGTGCAGATACACGACATAAACACATAGTACTTTGTAGGTGTACTTGTATCTAAATTGTTATTGTTGTCATCAGGAAAACAGTATTTTGTGCGATATTAAAATCAGTGGCAGGCAACAGAAGTCCAGACAGTCACATGGGCTCTTTGCCTGTTCCTCACTGGAGGGATTTCCTTCAGCCATCTACCTTCTCCTCCAGGTCTCACTTCTAAATAGATCGTCGGCGACCTCCAGACTTGGTCATGCAGCCTCGCTGTCTCTGATTAAGATGAATCGGTATTAACGGATGGGTGGCTGCCACCAGTCAGTGTCTGCGTCTGCCGACCATTTTCATGAACTCAAATGAGACTGATTGAGATTGTTTTTGTCTCGCAGCACCCAAATATTTCCCGTCGCGCTTGGTTTTTGAATCGTTTATCTGAGCGAACCCATTCAGCTCCTCGGTTACACCAATTTTGACACCTGAGAGAGCCAAGTGTCGAAATTTCCTGGAAACAGCTCGAAGATTAGCTCCATTTTCATTAGGCTGAATTGAGCAGCGCTGAGTGAATATCGCGACGCATTCGCCAGACATTTACTGTGTGTGGGGGGGGGAAAAAGAGAATTTCAGTGATGACATTTCTCAGCAAGTAGCCAAAGCAAACAGTCCTGATAGCAAACATCCTCTGCATGTTATTATTGTTTCCTTTCTGATGATGCTGCCCATTATGGGACCTCAATCCCGTCCTCAGCTGCGTCGGTGCTGCGAGCGGTGACGCTGCGCCTCGTCCTCCACATTTCTCGACAGTTGTTTGCTAAAAGTATTTGTTTGCGAGATGAATCGCGGCGCTGGCAGGCGAGATGACAGCCCACACCGAGATGATACTGAATTGATTTCTGAAATGTTGCAGAACGGACTGCTTGATGTGTACCACGAGACATGAATAATAAAAATTCTATTAAAAAGCTCTTGAAAGGCTGACACTGGAATATTATTTGTGATGATTAATTTTCTTCAGTCATTATAAAGGGGAGTTGGCATCAGATTGCCTCTGACAAAATTGCTTTTCATTCCCCGGTGAATACGCTCGCCAGGCTTTTTTCTCACCGCGCATAACCATATTTCTCCGTCAAGATGGGCCGTCAGAGAGGAAGAGTGCAGGCCAGCGGCGCGGTTGGCTCCTGCACCACCTGGTTAGCACGGCAACCTGGGAAGGGGGCGGGGCATCGTCCGGCCGAGCTGCTCGTTGCTTTTCCCAGAGAGGGAGTGAAGCCGCCGTCCTCTCTGCAGCCTAATTCATACTGAAACATGATTGGCATTGTAATTATGATTTGATAAAAACAGCCTGTTAGTGACTGTCAGTGTTTCCCCCATGTAATGATTTCGATTAACCCCATTTGAGAGGATTGTTGACTGACAGTGTGCCGCTTTAGAGCTAATTATTCCAAAGTAATTAATTCCTGTATTTGTTAGCTTTTGAGTTAATTCTTTGCTAGCGCAGATTCTGCATTTACCATATTTTTACTATGAGGATAAAACAATTCTCCTCAGCCTTATTTCTTCTTAGAAAGTAAGCCAGCAGGTGCATTTAGAAGCTGATTATGCCGCTTTCTATTTAAAGCCGCTCAGCCTTTTGTTATCGGGCCTCACTGAGATAAACACTTTTGTTGTCCAGTCGTGTAGGAGTGTGAAGATTCTCTCTAAGACTGAAAAAAGAAGTGTTTTCTTGATGCAGCATCAGGAAGGAATTTTGTGAGAAGTTGTGCCTGTGGTTTTGTGTCTCCTTTTATTTTGACAATCGGACCAGCAGACGTGCGACTTTATGTCAGTTTGTGTGCGTGTGTGTGTGTGTGTCTGAGGCCCAGGCCTCTCACAACAATTGTCTGAACTCTTTCACTCTCCTTCCAATGTGTGGAAGTGTCCTTGAGCAAGGCAGTGAACCTCAGGGCAGCTTAACTGAGGAGCAATTTCCATAGTTACTAAAAAACCATAGATAAATCAAGATAACTCTAATTTTAATCTTAAGCCAAAGTGGTGTTAGCCAGGCACACGGCAATGCACATAAATGTCAGTTTTAAAGCCCTCAAGAAGAGTTCCATGATGACAAATAAGCAAAGTTTCAGTTCTTTTACAGGAGAATGTGAAAGTGGAAACATCACACCTCAGGAGGGATTTCCACTCCGCTCATTTTTCCTCTCCTATTGTACAGTTATGCAAATCACCACATCAGACGATTAGAGTCTCTTTAAGAATGATTATTTATAAGCCTCATAAATATGAATGAGCGCCCGTCTATCACTCTGTCCCGTTGCTGACCTGGTGACCTCACCTCTGTCTTTGGTGGGTTAAGATCTTCAGATTTCCTCAGCTGGAGGACAAAAGCTCAGCGGCGTTGTGCAGCACGATTATCAAAGGAAACGTTTCTTGTCTGGCCGTGGCCTCCGGGCGCTCGTCCTCACCGCCTCCCTTTCTTTCCCCAGAACTACTCCAGCCAAGGCAGAGGGAACAGCGGAGGGGGAGGAGGAGGCGGAGGAGGAGGAGGAGGAGCGGGGGACGAAGACTACGAGATCCCGCCCATCACGCCGCCCAATCACGCCGACCCCTCGCTGCTGCACCTGATGGAGCACGAGTCCGGTTACCCCTTCCACTCGCTGCCCCACAACGGCCTGCTCAACACCTACTCCTACCCGGAGCTGCCCGCCCTCATGATGTCCAACATGCTGGGCCAGGACACACACCTCCTCTCAGGACCCATGCACTCGGTCAGTCCCACACACACACGCGCACACGCACACACGCACACACGCACACATAAGCATGAAGTATGAAGCTGGCTGTCTGTGTGTGTGTGAGTAAATAATAGATACTCGGCCAAAAGGCAGGAAAACGTAGTTGAAATTGAAGGGCTGCGATCAATTCTTGAACGTATACAGAATACTGACCAGCTAACTTCAGTTTTGAAGTTATATGATGATGTCATAAGGAAATAACACTGAAATATAAAACACTGAAACTTTCTGAA
Organism: Carapus acus; assembly: GCA_900312935.1. Lineage (NCBI taxonomy): Eukaryota > Metazoa > Chordata > Actinopteri > Ophidiiformes > Carapidae > Carapus > Carapus acus. The sequence goes on along the minus strand of OMPJ01040128.1, from coordinate 1,810 downwards.
GAATGGGAATAAAAAAAAAATACGATCCATCCTTCACGTAGTGATGAAATGACACAGTGGCAACACATACAGTACACATGCACACACACAGAAATACTCGCATTTGCTGAAGCGGCTGGTTCTGCCAAGTGCTTTGTGTGTATGGGCGTGTGTGTATGTGTGTATGTGTTTGTGTGTGTGTGTGTATGTGTGTTGCTCCAGAGACATGGATGGATGCTGCATTAATGAATCACTGATGGATTTACTGCCATACTGCAGTTAGTACATGTAGTCCAGTATATGTGTATTAATGTGGTACAAAATAAGGAGTTGCGCAATCAGAGTGATAATGAGCATGGTGTTGGCTGGGACTTGCATGTAACATTTTTCTCACACACACACACACACACACACACACACACACACACACACATATAGCAGTGTTGCCAGGTGAGAAATGTAAGATTATCGTACCAGAGACATGAAATTATCGTATTTTGAGGGAAATTATGGTACACCTGCTTTTCCTCACTCATGGGACGTGTGCAAAGGACTGTTCAGCCAATCATGGCCGTTGTTCTGAGGCAAACGTATACACGTCACTCGTAGCTCACATTTAGAAAAGCACAATTGGCTGGAATTTCATTCACCTGTTATCTGTTTCTGGAAACAGATGCCGATAATTATCGTACACACACACACACACCTGGCAACACTGTTTGGGATTATTGATCGTACATCACACAGAGGGCAAGATTATTGTACCAATATGATAACAATCGCACACCTGGCAACACTGACACAGACACATACACAGTAGCATGAAGCTGTCTGTCCATGTGTGTGGGCAAATAATACATAGTCATCCAAAAAAACAGGAAAACTTAGTTGAAATTGAAGGGCTGCAATCTATTTTTGGGAGTATACAGAATATTGACCAGCAATATTCAGTTGTGAAGTTATAGAAAAAAACACTATCCTTCCATTACATACTGTAGTGATGAAATGACACTGTGGCAACACATACATACACACACACACACACACAGACACACAAACACACACACGCACACACACAAACACCGGTACTCCCATTTGCTGAAGCATCTGGTTCTGCCCAGTACTTTGTGTGTGTGTGTGTGTATGTGTGTGTGTGAGTGTGTGTGTAGGTGTGTGTGTGTGTGTGTGTGTGTGTGTTGCTCCAGAGACATGGATGGATGATGCATTAATGAATCGCTAATGGATTTACTGCCATACTGCAGTTAGTACATGTGGTCCAGTATACTGTATGTGTATTAATGTGGTACAAAGTAAAGAGTTGTGTAATCAGAGAGATAATGAGTATGGTGTTGAGCTGGGACGTGCATGTAACATTTTCCGCGCACACACACACATACACACGCACACAGCCTCAGCCTCCCTTCTGCTGTAGCTCTTCCTTTAATATCTATTCAGCCGCACCGCTCAAAGAGCTCACTGCCTCGAAGTGACAGCAGAGAGAGAGAGAGAGAGAGAGGGATGAGATGGAGGAAGGGGGGAGGAGAGACAGACAGAGAGAGAGAGAGAGACACAGAGAGAGGGAGAGTCGGCGCTATACATTTCCATTCGTTATGACTTGTAAAGTGACAGAGGGGAGGAGGAGGAAGAGGAGGAAGGCATTTGAACTGAACCTCATGGAGCAGACGGAGAGTGTGGTGTGTGTGTGTGCGCGTGTGTGTGCGTGTGTGTGTGTGTGTGTCGGGGAGGGGAGGGGGGGGGGGGGGGGGGGGGGGGGGGCGGGGGCGGCGGGGGCGGGGGGGGGGGGGGGGGGGGGGGGGGGGGGGTGCAGACC
>OMPJ01040113.1:10466-30212 GCA_900312935.1 Carapus acus | reverse complement strand
ATAGGAACCCCACAGAGTAGTTTATTCACCATTTGATTGGCTGCAGTAAACATTTAAGGCTAGGTGAAGGATATCTAAGGTTATTCTAAAACTAACTTTACTGTGCAAATCGCTGGATAAACAGAACTATTTAATTGATTACATTTGATTACATTCACAATTAATTACACTTTTCTTTCCAAAATGACAGGTGAGGCACGGCCTCTCCTACTTGTGTGCATGTTTGTGTGTGTGTGTGTGTGTGTGTGTGTTGAGGCGGTTTGGGGTTGAGTTGGGCTCAGTTAACCCTTAGATGCACTCCTGTGGTCAAAAACGACCCCAGGGGTTGTTGCTCTTAAAAAATCTTTACAAAGAAAAATTGTAATATATTCATATTCCAGGTATTCCTCATTAAACATGTATGAGACATGAGGCAATATTTTTCTTTATTTATGTTTGCATTCATTTTGATGAATTCATTTTGAAAAAAATCTCAATATTTTGTGAAAAGAGGGTGTTAATTAGGGTAAAAAAAAGGCTGCACTTGTGGAGGAGTGTAGTTAATGGTAGGTTTTGCATCCAAAGGGTTAAAATAACATTACCAATAGTGGAAATGGTATCTGGGCTCCATCGACAAGTTCTGACCCGGCATAGAGGAGTGTGACCTTTAGTCCCGGGCGGACCCGAGGAGGTTGTCGGGTGCCAAACCCAGCGTCACACCTGGAGAGGGTCCGGCATCTCCTCAACATGTGTGTTTCAAGCCATTTTACCTCCCGTCCGCCTCCCCCTCTCCCTCTCTCCCTCCCTCACACTCCGTGTCCCATCACTCACAGTCCCCACATGCAACGTCATGAGCTTAATAATTAACATCATGGGACAGCAATAATCTCCATGACCTCCAAGCTGCATGAGAGCCCTGTGGGCCGCGCCATTAATTAAATCACCAGTTGACCCACTGTGTCATCTCGGGCCTCTTCCAGGGGCTCATTTTCACTTTATTTATTTGATCGACTTTATTTCTTTATTTATTTTTTTATTATTCCTGCCCTCGGACTGGCGCGAGGCTGCCACTTTCGACGCGACGTGCGGCGAGAGCATCTGTCCCGGCACAGAGCTCACACCTTTGTGTGGCGGCAGCCACAGGCTGAAATTAAAAGAAAAAATGTCAGGCCGACCATATGGCCGGTGTTTCCAGGCGATTTCTAATTGCTTGCCACGTTGAAATGTCACCGAGAATCGGTGGGCGAGCGCCGCAGATTTTCCTGTTGTCTCCGCTGTCTGGAATCTTGACGACGATGTAGTTTTGGGGGAAATTAGACGGAAGGAAACGGCACTTTTGTGCACACTCTGCTGGGATTCAGCCCAGAGACGTCTAGCTGAGGTTAGCTGCAGCTGGAAGCAGCCTAGGCGAGCTTTGGAGACAAGACAAGTGCTCCCAAACCACACCATCACATCAGAGGTGATGTCAGAGACCATTGCCGGGAGAATCCTAGAAGTTGAGAAGTCAGTGGAAAGGTAGGTCGTATAAACAGTAGTGCCTTTAGATACAAATTTAATTCTTTCTGCGTTGAAGTTCGTAGGTCAATCTGCTCAAATCTCAAACAATCTTTAAAACATGTCAAAAGACTAGAGCAGTGTCAATCAGTTCCGACCATTTTTTTCCAGAAAAATCAAGTGTGGTCCCAGTTAAACACTCGTTGTGAACATATCCTTCCCCTCAGTGCCCACAGCCAAACGTGACGTGTCCCTCCGCCACCTTAACGTCCGCACTAGACACTTCTCCATACTTCACCACCCATTGGATGTTTCCTCTCCCCCTAAAGTTCTAAAACCACCCATGACGAGCTATTCATAATTCTTCCAGGGCTGAACTTCCTGTTTCGTGTAGTTCCAAGTCGTTATTGATAGCGCGTACCCGTGCACTAACTAGCGCTGGTGTCCACAGGCACATATAGTAACTCAAGATTTCCCCTCGAATCCCAAACACAAATTTGAACTGGGAGACGACTTGAATCTCAAAACACACGTACCACTCGTATGTTGCTCGTACGTCAAGGTACTACAGAATGTACAACATCACTGATCAAGTATTCTGTTACCGTTGAATTTTCGTCACCTTGTTTCCATTTTCCAGAAGTCAGTCTAGGTTGGTCCGGACCAAACTTGTCCGAAAAGAAATAAAATTAATCAAAAGTTACATACAAATGGTATTTTTTATCGGATATTTTCTTCCAAGTTGAAACGACGTGACCTTGAAATACAGAAACGAACCGTCAGACTGATCTGAGCTACACAGTGTACACACACTTCAGTGGAAAAATTTATTATATTTTGGAAAGATACAAATGTGGCAATGTGCTGTACATTAGTTGAGATATTCACGGCTGCTATCATTTCAGCATGAGCAAATAAAACAAGGTACAACAGGTGAGATAGATGCAGGTTGCTAAAAAAAAAAAAAAAAAAGATGACTTGGATGAGAGGGTGAATTAAATAATAATTAATACAAGGTGTCATTTTCAAAATGCCCCATGAATTCTTGTTGGCTAACTTCATATCTTACCTTATTTATTTTCAACCCCAAGGTTTTGCCTTCGCTCTCCAAATTTGCACTGCAAAAAAATTGTTAATTTGACTGTTTGCTGTTGTTATTGTTGTTGTTTTTTTTTATTTTTATTTTGAAAAGCCATCAGTCAGGTAAGGTACATCAGTTGAGGTACACAGAGGAGTGGATTACAATTTAGTAAGAAATATGAAATGACTCAGTCATACAAACACTTCATGATTATCGTCAAGAGTCTGTGCTTAACAAAGATAATCGCACACAAACAAAACAAAACAAAACAACATAGATATGATGGTGATTTGGACCAGAGTGCATTTACCTCACACACTGTTGTGCACCGCTCGCGGCTGGACATCGAGTTTGCGGAGGAAAACTGGTTCTGCCATAGGACCTCAAAGTCTTTTTAAAGATTGATAAGAAATATTGATTTTAAAATCCTATTAGATTAAAGGAAATAATCGAGAAACTCTCCAGAACGTCATGTGATCACATCCCTTTTTTTCTTTTTTCTTTTTTTTTGTCGCAATCACTCCCTACTCGTCTCCGCCCTCCACCGCTTCTGCGGCAACATCGGTGGCCTCCGCCGCCGCCACCGCCTCCTCCTCCCTCGCCTCCTCTTCCTCGGCCCCTTCCTCGTCGTTGTACTCTTCGCCGCGTCCCTCTTCGCGCTCCTCCTGGTCCATGTCCAGCTCCTCGAAGGAGGAGCTGCTGCCCACCGAGCCGTTCCTGTTGGCGTCGCCGTGCTCCCCCAGCTGGGGGTCCTCGCCGGCGTCCACCACGTCCCGCAGAGGCAGGGACGAGGCCAGAGACGCGGCCGTGGAGGCGGCCAGGGACGTCTCCCTGCTGTCCCAGGGCACGCCGCCGCTCACCGAGCTCACGTCGCTGTGGGAGTCGGCACCTGCAGCGGCAGCGAGGGGAGGGAGGTGGAAAAGGTGTAAATGATAGAACAACACCGGCGTGAACGTCTACAGGAGTCTTGATTGTTGGTGGTTGGTTCGTGCGCTGCCGACCTGTGTCGGACGGGAGGTCGACAAAGCCTTGAAATAACCACAACATGACCACAAGGAGGGAGGCGTGACGGCTCAGGCTGAGCTGCTTCCCAGGTGCCTCACCGAGCAGCTTGCTGCTTATTGGATGACGATGAGAGAGCAAAGGAGCAGAGGCCCTCTGGAGGCAATTCAGTATCTCAAATCTTTAATTGAAAATAGTGTAGCTAACGGAAGTGTGAGAAACACGTAGAGAATCACCAGTTGTTCTGCTTGTATTTGCAAGTTTTGCAACTTGGAATGTTGATTCTTTGCTGCGAAATGAGACATTTTGATGAGTTCAGTTTATATTTTTGCGTACTCAGAGCTGCTTGGGGCCAAGATATGTTCTATTTGTTAGTAAATTTTCACAAGGACCGAAGACCTTTGGAATCAGGAATCAGGAATGTTTTACTGTCATTACAGCAACTGCATTGTGCGATGAAATTAAGGTGCTGAATTCCGGTGCAAAAGGAACTGAATGAGAAAAAAAAGAGGAAAAAAAAATCATAAAATTGAATAAATTATTTTGATCAAACTGATGGTTTAGAGGCGTGTCTACATCATGGCCACATGTGAACTGAGGAGAGGTTCACATTCACATTTAGAAGTATATTAATTTGTACCAATGGTTCCCAAACTGGGGGGCGCGTCCCCTATGGGGGGCGTAGTGGAACTGTAGGGGGGGCGTCAAAGGATCACCTAGTATATTCTATTGCTATTTTTCAGCAAAGCAAACAATAATAACAACTGTGAAATTGAAAGGTGAAATGATATGTACATATCTTAGAGAGAAAACATGTGTATATAGAGTTTATATATCATAATGAAATTCATTCAAAACAAAAAAGGTGCAATTGTTTTAGGGTTGTGGGCCTTACAATGTTCTTATTTCGCCAAAGGGGTGCTTGAGAAAAATGGTTTGGGAACCACTGATTTCTACAATCTATGCAAGGACACACCAAGCAGTTGGCAGCAGAGTGTTGGGCTTGGTGCCTTCTACAGTAGAGGGCACCTCGGCAGAATCCCATCCACAACTAGCCCTCCATGCCAGATTAGCCCCCATGACAAACCAAAACCAGCCACGTCCTGGTTCCCTACTTCCAAGTCTTCAAAGACTGAGATCATTTGAATTTCACTGGGGACAGAAAATAGTGAAAAGAGCACTCTCCCCATCTGGGAATCCAACCCCGCTCTCCCACGCGACATACTTACGAGGAGTACCCAAACTCTTCGCCCCCCTGGATCGTGAAATCATATTTCATGGTGAAATTATGCAGCGAATTCGACCCCATCAGAGTTTGTATCAGGTCACACCTGCTTATTACGTCCCTTGGGGGGATTCTACCAGACAAATGGAGCTCCAGCAGAACACATTTCACTATTAGGGGAGGAACGGGGCCTTTACAGTCATATAGGGCAGAGATAATTTCATATTAGTCAAAGTACCTGCATCTCATTTTCTGTGATGAGAGTATCGGACGCCTCCGCGTGTCTTGTGTAATCTAAGATTGGCGCAAAGACACAAAGTCCATTAATTTGATGTGAGGGAGATATCGGCCGCGCCATTAACTTGCTAATGCGCGGCAGTAAAGCCGTCCCTGATTGGCCTCTGACGACGGGGCTTCAAACATCGTACGAGGATTGAAGGAAATTGCGTCTGCCGGTCAAAAGAGGCGAAGGTGCGAGCGGGGAATGAAAACATTGTTTCTGCCGCCAGCCAAGGAAGTGATGTGGAGATTGGAGCTCTGCCTTGCCTCACCGCTAGCGTTTAAATAGTCAACAAGCCTGATTAATGGAAGAAGCACATCACACCTCCGCCCGCACAACGAAAATTAGTCAGTGAGATCTCCGCAGTCACTCTTCCTTCTGCATCACAGGCTCAGAAATGGCCAGAAACAAAGACGCTGGGGCTAAAGTCCGAAAATTCAGGGTGTTTGGGGTGTTGACGCAAGAGTAAGAAATAGCCCTAACACAATCTGGGCTTGACATTCCTGAAGGGCAACGTTACAACACTGTTTAACCCTTAGATGCACACGTGGGGTCAAAAGTGACCCCAGGGGTTGTAATTCTTCAAAATCTTCATATAGAAAAATTGTAATGTATTAATATTCTGGGAATCCCTCATTAAACATGTGGATGTGACATGAGGCAATATTTTTCTTTATTTATGCTTTTGTTCATTTTGAGAAAATTCTTAATATTTAGAGATTTTAATTGGGGTCAAAAATGACACCAGGAGTTCTTATTCTTCAAAATCTTGATAAAGAAAAATTGTAATATATTCATATTGTAGGTATTCCTCATTACACATGTTTGTGCCATAAGGCAATATTTTTCTTTACTTATCTTTTCCTTCATTTTGCGAAAATTTTGCGAATTTTTATTGGGGTCAAAAATGATCTCCCTTGTGGAAGAGTGTAGGTATTGGTAGGTTGTGCGTCCAAGGATTAATGTTTTTCTCCCTCTTTTTTCCACACTCCCCCAGATTCAAAACAACCTGCTAATTCCAACTGCGACGCCCAACTGCCCCTCATCGTGTCGTCGAGGGACAGCGGGACAATCCGCACCAACCCTCACGGCTTCTCCTGAGGTCGCCACCTTCTTCTCTCGCCACCATCAATCTCATTATCGCGTCCGGCGTTCAGCACATCTGGTCATGTTTAAAATAATCGCTTCGGGCTATTAATAGGAGCTATTCATAGACGGACAAACGTCCTGTTGATGAGCTTGCAGGTCCCGACACAAACCACGAGAAAGGGTTCCGACCGCGGCGGGTTTGGCGTGAACAGGGACTGACAAAGCGGCGTTATAATAGGAAGTGACTGGGCGGGGTTAATATAATTAGTTTGACTTCATTTGCATGCTGGAGGGCCGCGCTGGGTTAACAATAGAAAGGAACGGGGGCCCAGAATAATGGCTCTATTTGGGGTAAGCGTGCGGACGGCCCCCCGAGGAGGAGCCGGACAACTTTCACTCCCTCCACGAGTGAGCGGAGAAAATGGTACCCTGCTGAAAGCGAGCTCGCCCCTCGACGTCTTTGAGATAACATTTGCCTAAATTGGTTTCTAAATTGGGCCCATTGGGATTATTAGCGGAGAATCAAGATCCTGCGCCTCAAACCGTTCGAGGAGGAACACAGGGGTGGTTAAGGAGGCAGTTAGACTGGTGCTGTGGCCGCTGCTGGGAACGTGAAAAGCTCAGCGACTGGTGGGAGGAAACACGCGGGCGGGAAAAGGGGCTCCTCGCTGCTTCGTACAGTGTGGAGGAAATGAAGAAATGAAAAATATTTCTGTGGAGCAATGGCTGACAATGATGGCGCACTGTTGATGAATGCTGATTAAACTCTGCAGCATTTAGGAGTCGCGCAAACAAACCAAGAATGGGCAAGAACACAATGACTGGACTCTACATTGATCGTAAGTTCTTTTCTTACAAACTTATTTGCCAAATTCACAGAGAGAAAGGAGCCAAATTATTGCTACATAATCTGGATTGTGCATAATTCAGTTTTGAATCACACTTGGTGGCTTGGCTTGAATCCTGAGTGTGGTAAGTTCATCCAGTTTTTGTTTATGTTTTTTTTAATCACTGGAGGGAACCCCAACTAGTTGGAAATCAGACGCCACAACAGTTAGATCGACAAAAACGCAGAAAAATTCATTGTTTTTCTCAATTTGAAGTATAAATATCTCTTGAGGGACTCCATTGTTCACGTTGCGGGGCAATGATGTCATATGGTTGCTGAGACCTGCATGTCTAGCGTCAGGACCTTTCGCCAAAAAGTGAGACATTAGCCCTATCCCTAAGCCTAACCCCTAACCCTAACCCAGGAGTCGGCAACCCGTGGCTCTGGAGCCGCATGTGGCTCTTTAGCGCGGCCCTATTGGCTCCCTGGAACCTCTTCAAAAATGTGTGAAAATAGAAAAAGAAGGGGGGAAAAATATTTTTTTTTTTGGTTTTGATATCATATTCAAATTTTCTATGCTATTAAAATGTGTAGAATACATATTAAATTCATAAATAAAGCTAATATAAGGCTTTAAATTTTTTAAAAATGTTTTATTTATTTATTTGTTTGTTTGTTTGTTTGTTTGTTTGTTTTATGCTTTATTGGTCAAATATGGCTCTTTCAATATTTTGGGTTGCCGACCACTGCCCTAACCCATTCACAAAATTACAAATGATGACACTCAATCAGCATAACACTGAATATACTATATATAAATTGAATATGAAATATAAATTGAGCCTGTGAGCTGTTCTACAGTCAGGTGACTCTGGGAGGACGGGAACAAAACTTCTCGGACTCATCTTACAAATACATGCAACACAGATGAGCATCAATTAATCACTTCAGTTGGCTCCCGTTAACCCTCTCATTCATCATGTGAGCAAACAATAATCAAAACTAATCAACATCGGCTACTTTGTGGGTTCAGCTTGTGTGCATCAGCAGGCGTCGGCACCATCAAAAGGAACCGCAGCCCCACCGAATCTCTGGCAGAGCCTCTCTACCCGAGTTGTGAAGCCGTCCAACAGCAGGAAGAGATGAACAGGCTACGGCGGCGCAGCGAGCTTTGTTTACAAGGCCTGTCACGCTATTAGCCATTCTGCTCGGGCGGCCCACGCCTCCGCCCCTTCCACCAACCCCCACCCCGTCATGGCAGCATGGGGCTTTCTCAGCACAGTGATATGTACCCGCACAAAGTCGACATTGCCATGGATCCGACGTGCAGCTCTGTTTTTTTTTTGTTTGTTTTTGTGTGACGGCATAATAGAGCTGAGGACACGCTGCGCTTGAAGACAGATCCCTGTAGTGACAGAGCAATTACACCAGCCTGCAGATCACATGGCCTCTGAGACCAAAGGCCAAAGTGCAGCCTGTCCAGCGTGACAAATAAAACTAATAAACACTCTCTCACTCACACACAAGCGCAGACACACAGAGAAAGAAATCTCAGCCAGGCATATTTCATCACAATACATTGGAACTATACTAAATCAACTTATGGAACTTGACCAAAGTGAGATGTGATTTGGCTCTATGAGTGATACAGATGCACACAAACACCTTTACGCCTCCAGGGACTATTTGTCATACACCAATATTAATCTCTCTATTAACAGAGGTGACCCCTTCATTATGATCGTTATATTACTATTCAGAATAATAATGATAATAACAACCATCAATAATAATAACAATCATCATCATGTTAATCCTGGTGTTATCAGTATAGGTATTATTTATTATTATTATTTATAATTATAATAGAACATCTATTATTAGCAATATTATAATTATGAGTGTTATATTAATTATCATTATCATTATTATTATTATCATTATTATTATTATCATTATCATCATCATTATTACTATTATTTTTATCATTATTGTGTTCATTACTACTACTGATGATAATTACAACACCAATGATAATGTTATTGTCGATGATGAAGAATAAGGATGATGATGATGACTACTTTTGCTGTTATCATTATCATTATCGTTAATCTTAAAATGAAGACTAAGAAGAACAAGAATGCAATTATAAATTATTATCATATTATTACAACAGTGATTTATTGTTTTTACTGATTCAAAATTTTTTAATAAAATATTTTCATTTTCTTGACTTGCATTGAAGAAATGTAATGTCCTTAAGATCAGGTCAACACATCCTAGCATAGCCAAGGCACACAAACTAGCTAGAGGGCCGGTCTGACTTGATGAGAGGAGGAAATTATCAAACATGAGGGGAAAACGATGCAAGAAGTCAACTCGGTATGCATTTTTAATCAGAATGGATGTGAAGGAGGCCACACGTGAGGAAAAGCGGAAAAAGGACGGACTGCTGCAATGGTACCTGTGATATCCGTCCCTCTGTCCTCATCAGAGTCCTCTTCTTTCACGTCTGCCTTGACGTCGTCTTTCATCTCCGGCACGAAGAAATCCGTCTGGCGAGACAAAGGCACCATGTACTTGGTGACATCCGAGGTGCAGATCTCGATGTAGGGGAAGGCGGACAGCTTTCTCTCCTGCCAAAACACACACACAAGACCAACAAATGTCACACACGGCATCGGGCACTACTTAACAACTGCTGGAAGTATAGCTCGGTCATAAAGGCTCTTAGTATTTACAATTGTTTGTTCTGCTAACTCGCCATTAAGGCGAGGATGTTAACCTTTCATCCGGCACGCTGTGCTGAGGGGCACAGGGGCTGAGGAGAGAAGTGTGAAATTCATTACCGACTGTGATGGGCGCCCCGCTTTGAGGCAGGCGGCCAGGCGGCACGAGGGCACGAGCGTTTCACATACGACGACGAAACGTGCCGGGAAGGTTCAAAGGCGATGCAGAAAATGTAAAAACCAAACGATTATATTTTATTTATTACACTAACCCTAACCCCCACCCTAACCCTGACCCTATTGTCAACACTAGACTGATTATGCTAGCGATCTAATTCAAACCCTGTAGGTCAGTCCCTCGAACCAGCGTAATTGCAGGAAATGCAGTAGAGCCGAGCGGGGAATCGTATGAGAAACGCGAATTACAGCTGCTAATTGTGAAATAATATCTATCTCTGTTGGCTCTGCCCACACGGTACTATGTTTTAACACATTCAAAAGAGTCCACGCGCCCCCCCCCCTAAGTCTCCATTAAAACGTCATTTCGTCCACATCCACTGAGTCTGTGCGGAACGGCGAGAGTTTATAAATATTACACCAGGCTTCCTCCTCTTAAGAGGACATTAGCCTTGCATAATCTTTGGCAATGCCTCTGCGTGGTTCTCCAGAGGATCCACAGCAGTGAGCTCTCCGCCGGGATGGAGGCACGGAGCTGCACGGCCCGGTTTCAGCTTTAATCTGCCGCAAAAAGCGCCAAAGCGAACATTTAGTAGGGAAGGCACACACAACGTTAGCAATGCCTTGCCGGCGCATCTTGACCAGCTATTCACCTCCAGATACAGCTAGCGAAGGACGCGCGTGGAGGAGGAGGAAGGGGAGCTCGGTAAAAGCGGAACTTCTCATCTGTTTGTAGGATGCAAGTCACCTGACTCCCCTTCGTCTCCGCCGGCTCAGGGTGACCTGGGCTGATTAATTGATTTTTATCTTCTCTCCTGCAAAATAGAAGGGTAGGAGCAGGTATGGAGCACCTGGCTGCTCCGCGCAGGGGCCTCAGCCCCGCGGCTGTCTATGCAAATGAGCGCCAATCCCCTTGAACCGCCGCGGTAATGAGCGGGAGAGCGGAGACGGAGCGGAGCGCACGCACGGACACAAATACACTTACAATCCTTCACGTTAGCTTGCGCGTGCCTCCCATGCGCGACGGGAAATTAGGAAAGGGAGGGAAAACGGAGTGACGTTGACGGTTGTTCGCCGATGGACCATTTGCCTTAACGAGGCAGTCACAACAGGAAGATAAGGTAAGATAGGAAGATAAGATGAGAATCCTTCATTGTCACAGGACACTGTTTCCAATATCGTTGTGAAAATTTGTTTGGCGGCTCCACATTTGATTACAGCAGCACATAAGAGAAAATAAGACAATTAGTGGAATACAGTGATACCTCAGGATACAAAATTAATTCGTTCAAGAGTAGCCTTCATATAATGATTCTTTTGTATTTTGAGTCAAGTTTTATGTGTACAATAGCTAATTTGTGGGAAGCCCTCAGAAAAAAATACTTTCAATTCAATAATAACAGTAAAACAAGAATGATATATGGTTAAATAAACCCTAACTAAACCTCTAATACCTGTAAATGAAGTGGATATTAGCGCGTCAAAACAAACTGGCCGATGCCGGCAGGTGCACAGTGCGAAAGATGAGGACCAATAGCAGAGCAGGATCTTATGGAGGCGACTCGCATCAGAGGATATAACCAATGGTAGAGCAGGATTTTGAGGCTACTCTTAAGTAACTTAACTCGAACTTTCGAGTTCGAGATTCGCGAGTCACAACCTCAAACCATTCCAGGCACCACCGTCTGCTATTGGTTCATCATTTTTGAGTACAAAAAAATACACAGCGTGACGTCGAAGGCGGAAGTTGGAGTACTTCAGTACAGTTGAGTTCAGAGTCTTGAGTTCACGGGTTTGTCTGGACCCCCGCCCGCTTTTAACTGGAAAATTACGAGTTACGAGTAGCCTTGAACACGGCATCATGGAGTATACAGTCGAACACAAGCGCAGCGGCGTGCTAATTTTAAAATTTTTGCTGACTGCGATCTCGTTTCGTTTCGCATTGTGGGTCATTTTTCGTATTATGAGTGAAAATTCTTCAAATGCAGTTTCGTAAAATGAGTTTTTCGTTTGGTGGGGCTTTCGTATCCCAGGGTTCCACTGTATTCTGAAATATTCTGGCCTGAAGTATCAAATCTGGCAAATCCGTGAGTCGCTGAATAAGCACAGGCACGCAGTTCGAACCAAAGGCTACGACACGTGAGACGGGGTCGTGCTGAAAGCAGCACCTAGCTTGACGGACAGACAGCTGGCGTTTTTTTTCTCTGCACCCCCCCAAGCTGGGTGCTTTCCACTCAGTATGCGCTTAGCACTTAGCGCTGTTGAACGGGTGACAGGTGGATTGATGTGTTTTTGGCATATTTAGCTGAGCGCATGTAAAAGGTTTAAATCCATGTTTATATCCTGCCCAGCTTTAGCGCCCCACCGAACAATAAAAATAAAAACCTAACATGTATTATTAAGCAGTCAGGAGTGGATCAAAGTGTCCTCGGGCTGATACAACCCACTTGATCGGCGATCCATATTTCTCTCACGGGGGAAATGAATAACGAAGTAGCGGATAAATGAACCGTCCCCTTGTAATCAAAACCCGCTGCGAGTGTGAGGGTTTTAATTATGACGGAGGGGGCGTGGCGGTGCTCTATTTGCTCCCCCTCGTCCCTTTTCTAGCCCCGCGCCCCTGCTTTCCGATCTCTCGGCTATCGTGGGGCCAACTCGCGTCCACTTAACCCGTGTCGGCGTCTGGGAGCTGCCGTCACGGCCGAGGCCGAAAAAGGTCCCTGCTGCAGGACATGAGAAGCAGACGACGCCGACCTCTAAAATAAAAAAAAATAAAAATAAGGGGTCAGTCCTCGCCTCAACGCCGCCACCGCCGCCGCCTCGGAGCAGACTCAACATTTGCCATTATCGCAGACAGAAGGTCCAATCTACAATTCAGCTGGTGAGTCCAGCAGTGAGCACCTGCTTGGCATTAAACAGAAGCCTGACACCACCATTTACTCTAAAAGCCGTGATTTCCCTCCGTAGAACGTCGAGTTCAAAATAGGTCAGTTCTCGCTTCTGACTCTTTCTTCCTCGCTGTGCGACTGCTCGTTGGGAGAAATTGTAACCTTGGATCAAAAGACTGTGTTCTATTTAACACTCGGCAGTCTCCGCACACTTACTTTCGTCTGAGCAATAGTTTTCCTCTGTGGGTAAATATCACTTGCTGCGAGAAAATAGCAACGAAACGAGGCGCTTTCACTGCCAACAGCTAGAACAGCGACCGAATCTCGCAGGTTCAGCCACGTCAAACTGCGCCGCTTACAAAAAGAGGAGAGACTGCAAATTGGCGAGTACAACGTGCGAGTACAGGGTCTGTCCTCCTACACTGTGGCTTGATGGAATCCAATCTTTCATCTGACGTATGAATAAGATGGAAAAACAGGAACAAAGTGACTTGACTGCATAGGTTCATTCTATAAGTTCATGTACTGTGCTTTGGGGTACATTCTCAAAATATATCTGTCTCAAGCAGTAAAGAATAGAATATCTTTATTGTCATTGTGTTTTGTCTCTCAAAAGGAGCCTCAGACGATGCAGATATCATAAATAGTGAAAAATCTATGATAATGGTACAAAAAATAAACACACGGTATAAATAGTCAGCACCATGATGGCGCTAGAACGGGGACCAGCCCTACAACACATACACAAACACACACACACACACACACACACACACACACCACACCATCCTTTTTCCATTTCACAACACAGAGAAGCTCAAAGATGGCTCTCGCACAGATGCTGTTTCTGAGTCTGCTACTTTTAGCCCTCGATGTCCTGAAGCGTCTGCCTGAGGGCAGCAGCTAGAATTAAGAACGTCCAGGGCGGGAGCGGAGCTGGAGAGCGTTCCGCGCACCTCCCAAGCAGCCAGACTTGAACAGCTCCTGGAGGGAAGATGGAGGACCACCTGTGATGTTTGGAGCCGTGCTGCTGCCTGTGTGGAGTTTCTACTCTAAGCTGCTAAGCACACAAACACACAGATAGTGAGACAAAATGCTCTCCGCAGAGCAGCCACGAGACCACACCTGCAGATCTTGGGTCGGGTGTGTGTGTGTTCTGGGAAATATAGAATAACTCATACAGCTTTGAGGGCATGGTGTCTCTTCAGTTGTAGCTTTCTTCCAAACAAACAAACAAAAAAAACTGTAGATGTTTCTACCAAGACACGATCGTCAGCTGGTGGTCGCGAGACAAAGGACGACAACTGTTGAGGCAGAGAGCGACCGCAATAAATCTGCGGCCGTCCTCCCGACGCTCTCCGACAAAGCCCCCACCCCGCCACATTTATCTTCCCGCCGCTACAGATCAGCAAAGCCCGCCGTGTGTGTATGTGTGTGTGTGTGTGTGTGTGAGTGTGTGTGTGTTTACTCCTCATCTATTCCAAGATCAAGGGTCAGATATTGATCGGGAAAGCGAGCAAACCGCCGCAAACACACACACACACACACGGGCACGGAAACGCTACACATAATGAATAACAAGTCGAAGAAATATCCCATTACTTGGCAGAAAACTGAAGCTGAGTGAAATGATTAATACAGTAGTGACGGAAATGTATGGATTAGAAAAAAAATAAATAAACGGGGAAAATCTGTACGGCTACCCGGGCTGCACCCAGGAGACAGACTGCAGTCGAGAGTTTTTTTTTTAGTTTGCGCTTTTCCACAGATGTGCACACACTTGACTAGCGAGTCTGAGCAAAAACTCTTCCGACTTTCCCGCTGCTCACGTTCGCTTTTGGATGAGTTGACCGAGAGGGCTGATTTACATAACGGGATCGAAAACATGTAATGCAAGATGTTGAAATGTACCAGGATGGAAGATAATACCAGTGTGGATTAGGCCTTTGAGCAAAAAGACCAAAAAGGGCAGGCAACTACAGCTGTATGGGCGGAAATAAGATTCCGTCCTGCCAATCGGAGGATTGGGAGTCTAGATAGAGACGAGCGATGGCACCGATGCGGAGACGGGATGTCCATCACAGCGATGTACTAGATGTGGGATACACCCGTCACGCAAGCGCCAGCTGGAGAGTGTGTGCGGAGAGACACAGACACACTCGGATTTATTTATAGATGGCTGAATTCTCACCTTTGTCCCCAGGCGGACAAAACGGAAAATTAACGCAAACCCCGGCAACTCGTGGTGACAATTGGCGACAGACCCCCGAGTCCTCCTTCCTCCCTGGCCTATTTACTCCCACAGCACTATTACGGAGACACCGTTCGCCCTCCTTACACCCACCGTAACCTCACCCCCCTCCCCGTCCTCGTCCCCTACGTATCCGAGGAAAGAGACACTCTACTTCTACTTCACACGTCGGCAGAGGTGTCCAATTGTGAAAGTCCCTCGTGGCCACCCACACATGCCCGGAATGGAGAGGGGTTTTTTTTTTTTTGTCTTTTTTTTTCTTCATCCTGTCGGCAAAAGTGGCAATTCGCGCCATCGCTCTCGGCAAGCCCGGGCCCTTCGCGTCCAGGCGTTCGCATCCTCCTTACCACCACGCAAAGCGTAGCTCTCGGGATCCCGAATTCAATGACGGGGGGTTTATTTCCCGTTACGTAATTACGCTCCTGTCCCTCTCATCGCGAGTGGGAGTTCCCCCACCGCGTACCTGTCCGCCCTTCCCTCGTCTTCCCCCGTATCCGCCCTTCACCTGCTTGTCGTGGTCTGTGGGAGTTTAAACACCTGTTCCTGCGTTTAGCCCCGCCGCACGTCTCATCGTCTCACGTCCAACCGCCGGCTCACCTCGCCCGATCTCTGAGTCACCCCGCGTTGTTCTGTGACTAACCTCCCCGATTTAACTCGCGTGTAGCCACTTTGCGTTTTCCTTCTTCCCTACGCGTTGGAAAGCGTTCCGCGCTGCGCTGCGCTACTCCCTCTGCGTGCACCTATGCAATCGATAGGGAGAGATACTTGATGAACTGCAGGCGCATTGACTTTGTCAGCAGCTACTCTGGCCTCCAGAGATCCCCTTTAATTGATCTGAGGAGCTGGGAAGTGTAGAGGGGCGATAAGGGTGGCGAGGCTCTGAACTGCGTCTTATGAAAGGACGCCTTTTCTTAATTGTGGCTTAATAACGATCCGCAGAAAGACCACAACAGGTCCAAACGGAGACACACATTGTCTTGCCTCTTGATCCATGTGGCCTGTTCCAAAAACACTTTCTGATGTCAGGATCATTAACAACGCCTGCCCCTGTTCAATTAACAATTTTCACAACTGATTTCAAATGACAGGTAGGACGGTACATTCCTAAAAAAAGACATAAATGTGCTGATAACAGGCGTGCAAGCTCAGCAGGCACAGTGAAAATCTATTATACCGACGTTCAGGTCCGGTGTTTTCCGTGCCAGCTCTGGTCTCCGAGTCGATTTCCAACCAAAACACAGAGATGCTGATGAGGACTGTGGTGCAGAAAGTCTGACACCCTCTTTGAATACTGATTCAGGTTTGGAGTCAATTAGTGTTGACTATCAAAACTTCTTCAGCCAGTGAGCCATCACCTCAAAGGGAAGCGATAGAAATACCAGAATATGACTGGTGATTATGTTTTAATGGGGAGACTGATTCTGCTCTTTTAATTGGGATCTTGGTTTGAGTGTCTCTGACATATTTACATCCGCATTTAACTAAGTTGCAATTAGGAGGAGAGAGTGTGGGCAGCGGCTGTGAGATCCAGAGAAACTGGATTAAGGATTCCCGACTTTGGCGGTAATCTCAGAGTCCTCAAAACGTAACGCGACATAATAAGCCTCCGCACGCTGAGACAGTCTGAAAGCAGGGGGACACAAATTAATGGGAGCAAGAAATGATGAACAAATTATTTCTGACCCGCCGAGAGAGCGGGGGCTTCATTTCTGCGGAATAGAATTTAGTTTAATTAACCCATTCTGTTAAATTACATGCTCCCTGTGGAGCGGCGTTGCAGACACGCCAATGAGGAAGTGGTGTTAATTGCAGCTCCTACTGTAATTACAGACGGTAAAAGTTTAGAGAGGAAAGTAAGCAAGGAGAAAGTGTTGCGTCAGCGCAGCCCTTAACAAGACGAACCTGAGAAACTGCTTGGTACAAACAATACTTTAGATTCTAAAAAGGTCTAGAAAAAGGGTCCTGGAAATTGAAATT
Organism: Carapus acus; assembly: GCA_900312935.1. Taxonomy (NCBI): domain Eukaryota; kingdom Metazoa; phylum Chordata; class Actinopteri; order Ophidiiformes; family Carapidae; genus Carapus; species Carapus acus. Next base: position 13,211 of record OMPJ01040113.1, on the reverse strand, counting down.
AGTCCCAAATAACCTCAGGAGACGTTTTGTTGACCACGTTTCCCATGATGGACATACCATGATGGAGACACCATGGACACCCATTCTTGACATACATATTAACACTAACCCTAACCCAGAGGCCAAGATGCACACAAGTCTCTGAATATCTTCTGAGATGTTTTACCTTTTCAGGTAGGTTGTTTCCGCTTGTTTCTCTTTTAGAAATAAAAATTACCAACATTCAGAGGACTGCAACCTGATTTCCTCAAGCTGTTATGTACAATCCTTCTCTTTATTCACACAAGGACCTCTGGATCCTGGTGTAGCAGAAAAGCTACGGTGCAACAGCCTGCTCGGTGACAGCTAGGGGTCATGAACTAGACATTCTGAGCCACTTGACAGCATCTCCGAAAGTTCAATGTCTCTGACACCGGCAACATTCTGAGGTAGCTGCCTGTCTAGGTATCCTGGATGCTCATAAGGCTTTTCCTCCTTTTCAGTCTTGATAAGGGTTAAAAGTCGACATTGTCGTCTCCACAAAACTGTGACACCAAAGATTGCGGTTTAAACTGAGCGAGAAGATTTAGACTTCAGCAATGCTGGGGAGGGATATTTCAGCTACTCCCCCTTCCCAGTGACGACCGAGCGTCCAGAATTCTCACACAAAAGTTGGCTCTAACTTCATCAGGCCTGGTGAGATCCACTGCTAAGTGGCCATCAAAACATTTCCCATTTTTGTGAGCCAGCACAACCTTAGTCTGAGCTTTGCATCTTTGTCCTTTCTTGGGCCAGATTCGATTATCGTGACACAGCTGGCGATTATAAGGAAAAACACTGAGCATCATGCAGCTTATTCCGCTTTGATAGTCAAGACTTGCCACTTGTCTTTTGCTATTCAAACACGTTCATTCGGGAGATCATGGAATTTGACATATTACTGCATGTCATAGTGACTTTTTTCAATTGGACAGGAAGGGGAGTAGTGCATGGAGGCACTGCCACTCCATCCCTTCCACTAAGTCCTCAACCCACCAGGCTCCTTTGTCTACACTTATACGCGTGCCTTGCAAATCGTGTTGCATAAGCTAGAAAAACATGCACGCGCTCATCAAATAGGTGCATTTTTCATGAAAAAGGGATTCTTGATGTGCAGCCAAGTCCTGCTCCAACCGACGCAACTTCATTCTGCAATAATGTGACAGAAAGCTCTCGCCCGCGGTGTCCCAAAACCTATTTTCCAAAATATGCACATGCTGCTGTTAAAAAGGGTGGCACAGGCTCCTCTGTTGAAGGACAAAAGCGAATGTTTGAAAGCTCCGAGACAGTCGTGCGGCTTCTCTCTGTATGTTTCCACCGAACCCAAAGACCTTTTTGTTATTGGAGCTGTGCAGTACAACTAGAACCGGCGTACGACATTCTGGCTAATAGGGTGTTTTAAAGAGGCAACAAAGGCAACAATTATCTCCAACTATACCCCGCTGGACCCTAAAGACCAGGGAAGACAGAGGGAGGACGGCTTTGGTGACAGCTGCGAGGAAGGAGCCGTTTCTGGTTTTAAGGCGACGTAGCTCCGCTGTGGTCCACGAGACGAGGACAACGTTTGGGGCGAGGGCCGTATTTAAAGCGCAGGACACCCTGTGTTAGGAGCTCCGTCAGCACGGCACAGCAAACGCCTAATGGCTGGAATTAACGGTGTCTTGTGCTGACAGAGCGTTTCCCCCCTCGTGTTCCTCTCAGCCAGATCCCCATCTAATGACTGTGTTTTATAGAAAGCTATCGAGACGGCCAAAATGCAGACGAACGACAAGGGAGGAAATTGCAAAAATTCACTATTTTCAAAGACTATTCTGGTGGAATAGGGATATCTAGTTGGGATGTAGGAAAATATCGATATACTTAAATATCGCGATACTTTATTTGACCCCGATTTAACTCGCAATTAAACCTCCATCCGCTAAAAGGCAGTAGTTGTTATGTCCTCCGCGCTAAAGGAACAGTGAAATGCCGCGAGATCAGTTCACATAAAAGTATATAACAGTTCACCGGCGATGGCCGAGGACGAGAGGCTCCAGCCAGCTCCAGCAGCTTTTAAAGCTGATGTTTGGGCATATTTTGGTTTCAAAACAAAGGAGGACAGTTACGACTATGACAAGAGGCATGCTGTGTACAAACTCTGCAACGCCAGAGTCCAGTACTCAGGAAATACTACAAATTTGCGAGCACATGTGGCGAGACACCATAGCAATGTAGCATTACAGGCTAACGTGAAACGAGTGAATCATGCTCAACAAACTATTCAAGATGTTATCTAATCTTATTGCAGAAAAAACTTATCTATAGCAGAAAAAAGTATTGTTATGTTAGATTATACAGGTACTTTATTTTTGTCAATAACAGTTTACATTCTTTGTTAATATTTTGACAAATATTTTCTTAAAATATCTACAGCTTTAATGTAACATTGTTTATATATTTTTGTTCTTCAATCCAGCAAATGCTTGTATTTCTTCAGCAAGCCGATGTTAAGCATGTAACAGCATTGTGTGTGCTATGTGCTACAGTTCTTACAATTCAATTCTTTCAAAAGAAACTCAATATATCGTTGTTCCTACAGTATCGCAATATATCGCAATATATCGTATCGGTGCTCCAATATCGTGAATCGTATCGTATCGCCAGATTCTTGCCAATACACACCCCTAATATCTAGTGCAAAGTCCTCTCCATGTCCAAAATGACAGAAATGGCTTTTGAGGTGGCAAA
>OMPJ01040113.1:0-10428 GCA_900312935.1 Carapus acus | reverse complement strand
GGGGGGGTTCAGGTGCCATACACGTCGAGTGTGTTGCAGCCCGCAGCAGCTGAGGCGTTCTATTTCGTAATCGTCGAGCACAAACTAATTGACGCGTTTGCCGACGCGATCCCAATCCACCCACTCGACGAAAAGCACACAATCTGCGAAGTGCTGCAATCTGTAAACTCACTCAGTCCAGACGCTTTTGTTTTTTGACCAAATCCCCGAGGCAAGTTTCATCGGATTTTCAAAAGTTCTGGCGCACGGCTTGCGCACCAGTGACGGGGACTCGCCGAGGCGCCGGGCTTACGCCTGTGATTACTCCGCCTGTGCTGCTTTAATGCCGCTTGTATCATCCGTCTGTGTCTGCGCTGAATAATTAGAGCTGAGCCTTACAGGCAGCGTTGTGGACTTAAACACATCAAGATGGCAGGGATAGAGTTGTTAGTTTTTCATTTGCATCTCACTCCGTTTAAAATGTTAATGTTATTCTGGTCTCAGGTCCCTGCTCAAAATGCACTAACTAGGAGCTTAAAGCTGACATGGAATGTCACCGCATTAATTTCAGGCATTAGAAAAACTTCAAGAAAGCACAATTATTCGACTCTTTTTTTGTTGGTTTGTTTATTTGGCCAGTTGTAAATTGTCCAACTTCGACAGATAGCTGAATCCATTTCATACTTGTCCTTAACGACCTCTGTTGTAGTTTTATTCCTTTTCCTCCCTCTGTGGGACACCTTGCCGCGATGGACACTTACACCCCTTCCCAAAGCCATTTAGCCACAACTTAGCGAGCCCAAATTACAATTTCAAGTACCGCACGACCGAAAAAGTCTCAAACTGGCGCCGAGCCCTCAATTAGCGTGCCTATTTTACCCGCCTACCAATCCCATTTGGCCCCCGTCAATCTGAGGTGGCACCGTCCCCGGTGTCCTGCCACGCGCCACCTCTGACAGGCTCTCATTATGATGTGGCCCTGGGCTAAAACTTTAAGCACTTGTTACACTCCATTATCTGCCGCTGTCTTTTAAAATCTCAAAGCTTTCTCCTTTTAGCTGCCTACTTCCTTTCATTACTCTACTTAAAGTGGTAGTTTAGAAAGTCTCTCGGTGGACAGGTAGGTAGGTACTTTATTGATCCATTGACCTCGCGATCCAAGGAATTAAATTTCGGTCCAATTGACCTCGATCAATATTTCTAAAATTAAAAGAAAATGGGAAGATGTCTTTGATGCAGGGTCGAATTCAAAGGTGGCGACCAAAAGGATGAGATGGTGCAGAGAATGGTGGCCAAAGTGTATAGGTACATACTGTAAATTGATGGAGAAATGATGGAGAAAAAATCTTTGTTGTTGTACTCAATCTGAGAAAAATAACATGTTTTGACAGAGTGATGAGATGGAAATTTGGTCCGTGAATATTCACTATCGTGAATTTTATTTGATATGTAAAACACTCCTCTTGCAAATTGCCTTGTACAGCATTTGAAAATTGTCAATTTTCTAAAGCCCAAGAAAGTAGTAGACACCTGACAAAGTTATTAGAAATCTAGCTTGGAGTGCGTATTTGAACAAGTGCACTCAAACAGTGCTTTCAAAAGGTCCACACAGAAGGAAGTAGGAGGACATTGCTTTCCACGAAGAACTTACTTTGAATTGCGAGGGAAAACATTAACAGTCTGCGACTCTGGCAGGATGCTACGATAAGAGTTCAGACTGGGTCGGAAACATGCAGAAAAACACGAGTGGGAGCTTCACAGAGATGTAACAGCACCTGTCAATCTGCGTCCGATTTATTTTTTTTTTTTAAACACTCCTCACCAATCTGTCCTCCTGATTTTGCCCAAACCAAACAGACGAAGGTAACCGCACCAATCGGATTGCCTCCTCTGACTTTGCAGTGGCAGCGGCTGCGTTATCCCCACGTTCTGGGCAGAATTAATGGAGCTTGTTGTCAGGGCAACCGTCTCCGCCAAAGATTCCCCCCTCTTGTCTTTTCCGCGGAGACCGTATACTTTGATAATCTACGAGGTTGCAGAAAACATGGTGGGAGTGTGGGAGCGGCTGCCAAATATCCTCTGACGTTCGAGGGTGCTCGAAAAAGAACAAAATTAGAAAACAAGTGTAAATATCCTGGTCAAGACGTGTGAGATTCGCACCTTTGGTGTTATTGAGATTTCTCGTCTCAGTCAAATGTGTCTGCTGGGTGAGAAGAGCTGTCCATCATCAGTGGAGCGGTCTTGGATTTCTTGAATAATTGTAATTTGCACAGTACTTTCAGCGAGTGCGGGTGGAAAACAAATAGGGGCTTTTGCCACTTTATATGTGATTACCATTACAATTGTGAAAAGCTGCAAACCAAACTAGCAGCTAAACAGAAATCTGGCAGTTTAGCCGCCTGTGGACAGGGAAATTGAACATCTATGCAAATTACTGTGGAGTGAAAGAAAATGCTAATATATCAACCGCTATACTGCAGAAACACAGAGACAATTTATCTTCAAATCCAGGTGAATAAGAAAAAGTTCCCCGACACAGAACAGGCGGTACAATATGTCGTTAATGACTCTCGGGGGACGCTGGTTCCATATGCAGTTATTCCTTGTGGCTCGGGCTTTGCCGGCGCCTGCAGGGAGATGAAAGAGGCTGCGATGGATTGTTCCGCTCCTGGCGACGGCGGAGCGGCGGCGTTCATGCGAAGCAAATATGGAAGATTGCCATTGTTGCCTGATTGGCACTATAAGCAGCGCAATTATTATTTTGATGATTATGGGGAGGATGACGATGATGGTGGGAATGCGACTGTGATAACACATTTAACTAAGCTATTGTTGCACTTAAAAATATTACTCCCCAATCAAGCAATTACAGTTCTGAGATGTCTCTTTTTTTTTTTTACAGTTTTTTCCGCTTTTGCCGAGTACAACGATGAGCATAGCAAGCCGTCAATCTATCGCCACCACCTTTGATATTGCTCTAATATTTTCAGATTCATCCCTCATTCAAATACAGTATGTGAGAAGACGGACAGCCACGTTAGCCGAGTTCTTCTATATCATCATTCATCAACACATGTGGACTCTGTAGACCTCAGACAAATGTGAGTGAGAGTGTTCATTATCACAATAGGAAAAATAACTTTCTCTGTGCAAAGAATGTTGGTTATTGCGTGGAGACGGACTCATAAAATGACACTATTTAGCATTCTTCCTCTGTGTTGGTGTCACTTTTATGCATCTCTTTACAGTTGAGGTCTTTTCAACCTCCTGGCTTCAAGGACGGCCTTGACAGAGCCCCACTGGGTCCGCGTCCCTGAAGGCTCAGATCTCAGTAGCCACACGTGGCGAGCCGTGAACAGACGAGAGGCAAACAGAGAGGAGTCAGCTGTCTAATGACAGTGGTGTGATGGCAGCTCCACCGACTCCTTCACTCCCACTGCACTCTTCATTGCACTCGGGTGCATCCCATCGCTTCCTACCATCCTGCTCGGCAAATTCGCTCAGTGCCGCGGAGGTTGTTTGTGGTATTTCGCACACTGCGTGTGCCTCTGAGTGACAACTTCCTGAATGGCAGTAATAAATTGAGTTGCTGTTTTAGCAGTCCCGACTTTTAGAGTGGGGGAAAAAAAACACTCTGTTGCACCTAAGGCCAGATCGGGAGGAGGAGGAGAGGGTTTGCACAATTTTGGCGCAAAAGCCAGTGCCTCTCATAGATCAAAAGTATTAGGATACAATATCTAGTGACACTAAACGTAAAAATAGTTCATAGTTTAATGCATGAAGAAGGTCGGCGGTACTATCATTTTAAAACAGGCCCTTTGTTGAGCACTGGACCTGGAAGTAAATGCTGTGTAAGTGGCAAAATCTATTTATTCATTTATTTATTTATTTATCTATTTATCTATTTATCTATTTATTTATTTATTTATTTTTATTTTCATTTTTATTTTTATCTTCATTTTCATTTTTTATTCAATTATTTTATTTCATTTTCATTTCTAAGGCTTCGGGCTTAAATGCAAAATAATATTGTGAGCGTGTAATTGAATGCAATTAATCCTGATTAATAACCACAGGAATTCCGAGATTCATCGCTATTACTAAATTTAATATAGCACTAATATGGATTCATCCCTTTAGGGACCGATTCCCACATTTTCAATTAAACCGAACAGAATCAACATATAGACGACCAAAACTGTTCGGCCGCTAATGTCAAAAGATGTAAGGCGCTCTTATAATCATGGTTTCTGTTTGATCTTTGGACAAGGACACATTCCTCCTCTTCCTCCCAACACCCATTCCACAAAAAAACAATCAATGGGATACGTCGACTGAATTAAGAACAAGTATTCGTACTGCCACAACGCAGCAACGTCTACTCTGGGAGGCGCAGCAGAGGCTGGAAAACAACGATAAGTTCCAGTTTTCAATTAAAAGCTGTGTTGCCCTCCTCAGCTGGTGCTGGGCAGGGGCACATTTGTACCCTAAACAAAAAAACCCAACATACATACAAAACATACCTCACTGGCACTGGCTCCACTTTTTTATGTACTTTCATTTTGTAGGTGGAGCTATGCCACTGAAAGATGGGGAATGAATGGATGGATCATACTCTCCACTGTTCTCATGGGAAATAAAGGTCTACTTCAGCAAGTTTGTAATATTCAAGTTGTAATTTGGCTTTAAATTGTTTAGTGCAGACTATGTATTCTTCACCATCATTCCAAATCATTTGCACTCGAGGGCATTTCCACACCAGAATAGTCAAGGACCACTTTAATGCTAAACCTTTTGCTACAGACCGGTGTGCATGGATTTTTGGTACAACGAAAGAATGGAAAGTAAACAATGTTATTAAACTTAAAAGTGCACATGCGGTTTGTAATTGTTTCATTGTTTCAATACCAAGAGCTGCTCACAATGCTCATAATGCAAAATCAGTGCGTTAGCTTGAGGGCTCACAACAACAAGGCAAAAATTCACGGCTTAGTAAAGTGTTGCAGAGCCGCATCGATTGAAGTGGCATCCTCAAGTGGTGTGGCAATTGTGAAAGCAAAATACTATAGTTATATTTCAAGTAAGGATATTTTTCTTTGCAGCCTGGTATGAAACTGCAGGCAATTCCTAAAAGCTTCACACCATTTTTTGGTCCAATTCACTTTCACACAGCGCTCTTGCGATTGAACCAAATCATGTGTACATTATCACGCAGTAACAACAGTGGGACGTTTGGATCATTTGCCCATGGTAAACACCGATAAGAAAGTATGAGGAAGAATAAAACCGCTCATCGACTAGCCACAGCCAAACACGAAGTCCCTCCACTTCAACTGGCTTGCTTACAATTTAAAACAAAACAATGGCACAACACCACATTCATCCAGTGATGGTGTTTATTATTAATTTGGCTTTCCAACCAAATGTTTTGTCACACGTTGTCAGGCAAAGAGAATTTGCTTAATTCACCTGAGTTAGAGTGCAGATGAACTTTCACACCTGCCAAAACAGCTGACTATCCAACAACACAAATTCTAGTCCATTTATAGCTGACCAAACAACGCTTAAAGCACTATAACTTGCAATTGTGGGTGTGTTGTGGGTGTGTTGTTGTCTGCCGGGGGCAACAGTGAGTTACTAGATGAGCTGATCTTCTTAAATGATGGTTGTCGGCTGGACCATAACAGAGGGACAGTCACGAGGTGACCGTCTCTAGTCTCTACATGTGTGAGGGACCAAATAAACAAAGGACCATCGAGGCCGCCATGTTGCCTTAGTGCTCTGACTGGGAAGACTGTAGTGTTGCCGTTCCAGAGCCACCAATAACTGGCTGAAATCCCCACAACAAACAGCAGCTAGGGCGTTTTTTTTTTTTCAGCCCTGGCATTTCTTCCCTCTCATGCACTCGTCTCATGCGGTGAGTCGTGCCTCCACGCTCGGGAGAAAGATGCATAAACCATGACAGAACGTTACGTCTCCGTTTGCAAAGGAGACACAGGCAGCAGAGGTGCGGAGGCTGACAGCGCGAGGCTGGCGTAGGAACCGGGCCCGGACATGCTAATGTGGCATTTTGGTGCAGAAGTGAACTTGACTGGAGATAATGGGAGTGGACAGGGGACAGACAGGGCCCTTATTATCGCTGTGATAACAAGCTCTTCCGAGTCTCTCACTCCTTTCACACCCGCTTCGTCTCAATTGTAACCGCGCCCCACAGTTCTATTGATACACGGCGTTTATCATCCTCTGGACAAATGGAACCAACTGGCCTCGAGATCGATACACATGAATGGATTGTCTGCGCACGATGAATCACGCAGGAGCTGAGGATTTGCGATGTCAATGCTTCAATCCTCCTCCTTCACACGGTGGTCTGGGTCCCTGTAAGCGTGCGGCACTTAACGCATCAACATAATGTGTACTGTATTTACACGAGGCATTTCTGCAAGGATTTTCACCGTTGCGGTGAGGTATCCATTAAAAGCCTCCGTCAAGGTTGATGCATTATGAATCTTGCATTAACTCAGCCATCTATAAAACAGGTAAAACAGAAAATTGCAGGAATATTATCGAACACATGGAAATGACTAATGTGTGTTGAAAGTTTTCTTTTTTGTTTTTTAATAATACAATCATCCCTCACCTATCGCAGGGGTTCCATTCCACAGTTACTTGCGATAGGTAGAAATACGCATAGTAGAAAAAGAAAAGATTTAAGTGAAGCATCAGGGTACAGTACTGTATTCTAACGTTCTTTTATGCATATCAAACTGTTCATAAGACTCCAAACATTCTTACAAACTTTTTCCATACTCTTAATCACTCTAACCAACCTTTTCTAAAAGTTCCACCTCCTCCACTATCTTAAGTGTCTTCTTCTGGCAGTTGGAGGGTTTAGAACAGGGGTCGGCAACCCAAAATGTTGAAAGAGCCAAACTGAACCAAAATAGTAAAAAAACAAACCTGTCTAGGGCCTCAAAAAAATGTAAAAGCCTATATATAAGCCTTATTAATGAATTAAAATATTTATTCTTAACATTTTTATAGCATTAGAAAAAGTTAAGAATATTTGTGTCACATTTTTCCACCCAGAAAAAAACATATTAAAACAAAAGAATTATATTTTTCCAATTTTTATCCATTTTCACACATTTTTGAAAATGATCGAGGAAGGCACTAGGGCGGCGCTAAAGAGCCACATGCGGCCCTAAAGCCACAGGTTGCTGACCCTTGGTTTAGAAGGGTCTTTTTAAATAATTATTTATACCAATATTTATGATGTACATATTGTGTGTTTATATTCCTCTGTATATAGAAACTCTCTTCTTCCTTCTTTTCTTTCTCTAACTACTTACACCAGAATGCAGCGCCTTAATTTCATTACTCAATTCAATTGCTGGAATGACAATAAAAGATTCCTGATTCCTGAGAAGATGCAAGACAACAGGGCAGAATCGCAGAGGTTTGAATGAAGTCACAATTCAACAATAACAGCCAAAATAATGCCTCTCAACACAGATGAGGATGTTGCGGATGTTTACGCAGGTGCGGGATGCTAAATGCTATGTTGCTGGTGTCGAACTGTAGTTTCAGTATTTGTTTTGAGAGAGCTGCAATACAAATGAACATCTAACATTAATAAAAATCCACAATGTATCGAGACCGATTGAGTTGAGCCTCAGTACAACAAGGGATTGCTGTAGTTGTAAACTTACTGTATTTGGACCTTGCACTATGGTTTGAGTTTAGATGTAGATCTGAAACATCCCCTCATGTTTTGCTGACGCATTCTCTCTCTCACTCACTTTCTCTGTCTCTCTCTCTGTGTCACACACGCACACAGAGGACATAAATCTGTCCCGTCCATCTATCGGCAAATTAGTGGCAATCTACAACGGCTGTCGCAACACAGACTGCATTAGCCACCGAATGATCAAATTAGGCCGGAGCACGCTTATCCGCGTCCAGAATCAGTGGCTCTTCTCAATGGAGACAACTGCCGGCTTACAATCAATTTGCTCCCCTAATCTAATTGAGCAGCTCACACACCGCTCTGAGCCTCGGTGGCGTGGAAAACATGAGCTCTTGAGTGAGATGATGAGGCGCAGACACGCGCACGTGCACGCGGGCCCACACACTCACAGCGCGACGACAGGCAATCACGTGAGCACGTGCTAACGCAAACGCCAGCGCGTGCGTTGAATAAACCCCTTCTCCCTCGTCCGCATCAACATTTATCCCCGTGGACGGGCTTCGCTTCACCGACCAACGGTTCCGCCTCTTGCTCCTCGGAGGAGCCAGTTACGTGCTCTGCTCAACATGTCATCAGCACTTTCACCGACAGGCGAGACACGAACAGATCCGATGCTAAATAGTAGGAATTAAAGCGGAGCAGGTGGCCGCCGCTGAGATCACACAGCGTTGCTTTTCCCAGACCCACCATTGAATGAATAGACGTGAATATACTGCACGTTACGTAGACAAAGGCACTTGTTTAAGTATCGATAAATACATACTGCTGACCCTCGCAACCGATAACATAAATTTGCGAGTGAAGTCTTTGATCGTTAATCAAGGCAAATATTTCACCACAAAGATCTACACGATCAATCCCGCAAGAAACGGAAGAGCAGAATCAATATTTGCACCTAAGAAGCGTTTCCCTGGGCCCTGCGGTGTCTCCACTTCTCTCTCCTCCTAATGAGGGCTGGCTCACGAGGCGTCTTGAACACACAAGACCGTTGCCGCTGCATCTCCAGACTCTCGTTAGCGTGTGACATACTGTGGGCTCCAGCTCTGCGGGGAGCCGCGGGTTAGAGCCCAGACCGATACCGTACGTAGGGCCGGTTGTGCCTGTGATAAAGGTGTGAGGAATACTCGTTGTGTTGACGTGCGGGTAATGTCCCAGTCCGGACACAGCAGTGGAGCGTGGAGGACAGAAGAAGAACACATAGCCAACAACTGAGCAATCACAAGTAATACAAATGGCACTCGAAACCGAACGCAGTCCGACAACTTTGATTAACTTGGAACTTGATCTATGTTGGACAAAAAAAGCACCACATCTATCCAGAGCACCTGATCGATTGCCAGTGGTTCAATCAACATAAAACAAATGCTATTTCAGTTCCTCTTTGTTTTCAGAATCACTTCAGCTTGTGTGATCAAGATGTCCTCCCCTTTGGGACGGACCATCTGACTCCACCTCCTTTTTTCCTTCTGGCCCTGGACTGACACAACAAACACCATCATGTCCTCTCTCCACACGTCCAAGAATCTTCAGCGTGGTCTTCCTCCTATCTTCTTACGAGGCAGCTCCATCTCCAACATCCCCTGTCCAATATATCCACTAAGTAAGTGTCCTCTGCACAGGACCACATCATCTCCATCTCGCCTCTCTGACCTCATCTCCTAACTGCTGCGCCTCTGATGCGGTCATTTCTAATTCTGTCCAGCCAGGTTACACCCAATAAACTCACCATTACATCTTAGCGTACAAAACACACGCCGATCAATTTGATTTGGATTTGACGAAATGGCATTTTATGGTTGTAGGGCAGTCGAACACACTCCCTCTAACCGATGCCCGCTGTTATCACACACCCCCACCCGGGTAGGTGAACTGTAATTGAGCCGCACAAACGATATTGACAGACATTTATTGTCAGACAGGCTTATTGACAAGACATTTACGCGCCAGTCTACATCAAATGTCTGACAATGAAAGTTGCCGCTGTGAAAGTGAGCCGCGTTCTCCTGCTGCAACACTGACTTTGAATGTATTGATTTATCGCTACGCTCATGAGTAAAAAATGCGCCAAAATTAAATTGCATTTCATTTCATGCAACAATGGTCACTGTGAGGCAGCAGCGTGAGCGGTCGCACACGTACGGCTGCCTTTTCACTCTTTGATGTGCTTTAATTGCCACGGCACTGAAGGCGCAGGAATATAACCAGCGGACGGACGCTCGCCGGAGCGCAACTCTGACGAGACTAGAGGACAGCAGATAAAAGCTGCTGGGACCGGCGCCGGAGTTGTAGGGCGGTTCTCATTGGGAAATGGAAGGGGCCTTTTATCTTAGATCTTCTGATTTTGATATTCCGCATAGCTTAAAAAAAATGGAAATTCCAGGTACAGGTCAAAGGATTTACCCGTGCGTCAAGGCGTGTTGTTGCTGAGCTGGGTGGGATTCAGTCGCAGCACGGATCAGACCACACAGGATGAAAGTGTGATCAATACACACTATTTTACATTCATGTCTGCAGCGCTGATGTTGTGTCTCTCAACACTGAAATAGGACTAATATTCTGACCACTACACAAAATCAAAATTACTATCTTGCGTGATACATATACAAAGCTACGTGTGTGTGTGTGTGTGTGTGTGTGTGTGTGTGTGTGTGTGTGTGTGTGTGCGTGCGTGCGTGCCTGTGTGTGTGTGTGTGTCTGTG
>OMPJ01040112.1:0-11391 GCA_900312935.1 Carapus acus | reverse complement strand
GTGATTGGGGGGCAAAACTTAGGGGGCACTTGGTGATAGCCCCAAAGCTAGTAGGGTGCTTGGGTGCACCACAACCACAGGTCTCTTTTGTCGGCACTGGGGCTTGATCCAACCACCCTCCGGTTCCCAGAAAAGTTCCCTACCAACTAAGCTGCTGCCGTTCCCCCCAAAAAGGAACCGCCCAACGTGGGGCTCGAACCCACGACCCTGAGATTAAGAGTCTCATGCTCTACCGACTGAGCTAGCCGGGCTTATACAGGAGCTCCTTGTCAGGCTGGTGAGACGAGTGTCCTCCTCCCCTCTGCTCCTCTGCGGTGTGCTTCATCTCTGGAGAAACTTGGCGCCTCACGATGTCTCTGTCCTCTAACACAGTGGTCCCCAACACCACGAGGTGATCATGAGGGAAACAACTGTGGTTTTACTTATGATCTGATTTTGAACGTCTGAACGGAGGAGGCCCTGGGTAAGAACCAGGACGTGCTTTAGGGACTTTGTCTCCCAGCTGGCCTGGGGACGCCTCGGGGTCCTCCCGGAGGAGCTGGAAATAAACAGGCATTTTCTCAATTTTTTTTATTTTTTTTATTTTTTTCATTTTCTCGATTTTGATTCCAAAATGAGAAAACCAGAAACAGAAATGGGTTTTGGTTTTCTCGTCTTTGTTTCCAAAGCGAAAATCCAAAGAACGAAGGATACACGGATTCAACGACCGCCAGTGTTTTGTCTATTTAGTTTTACATCTCATTTGTTTCGCCGTTGATGCCTTTGATCATCGAACGGACACTATAAACTTTATAGCGTCCGTTCGGCTGTGTAACAGCATTAGCATCACACACTCACACACACGCGTGTCCTTCTCCATCTGTCTCCAGTGCACAGGTTCGGCGTGAACGTCCAGCCGGGCACCAACCTGTCCAGCGGCCCGGCGTCCCTCCACCTGTGCAACAACCTGCTGGCCCTGAGCCGCGGCCTGCCCCCGATGGTCGTGGGCCACTGGAAGCTCTCCACGCTCAGACGCTACGGCGCCGTGCCCGACGGCTTCGTGTTTGAGGGAGGGAGCCGCTGCGGATACTGTGAGTACCGCTGCTTTAGGATGGACCAAGTTCTAGTTTGAAAATACTACTGCAAATAAGCTGAAATTAGTTTTTGGGAGGGCAAATTAAATCCGAAGGCAGCCAAGTGCTTTTGACTGTTGGACTTTTGGGACCTTTAGAGCAAATTTGCCAATTGTAATGGGGGTTAATTCAGTAGAGAACCAGTGTGGCGTTGGTGGATGTGCTTGTGGTGGCAGAAAGAAAAAGAAAGAAAGGAAATGAATTAGTTTGTAGAGGCAGCTGCTGTCACATTGTTTGTTTGTATGTGTGCCTGTGTGATTATATAGCGGTTATTGCGGTATTATGAGATTACAGAGATATAGAGAGAGATTAATGTGGATAGATGGATGGATGGATAGATAGAGGGACAGATAGATGGGTGGATGTACATCACGTCCAGGTCAACCACCCGTATGAAGTGACTGCAGTCGAGCGTTTGGCATGGTACAAACATGTAAACATCACATTGACCAACGCCTATAATTAGTGTGAGTAACACACACACCACATGGCATCAGAGTGTGTTTGGTGTGTTTAGAGTCCTGACGAAGGGACTGTCTGACTGATGTGAAACTGCTCGTTGTGTCATTAGACCCCTGGAGGCTGATATGAGATCCTGTGTGTGTGTGTGTTTGTGTGTGTGTGTGTGATAACTGGCCTGTGGAAGGAAACTGGGCGGGGCTCAGCTGTGTCTGTGTGTGTATGGGCCTCAACATGCTGTTGGCCTGCCAACCAAACAGTGTTGTGTGTGTGTGTGTATATGTGTGTGTGTGTGTGTGTGTGTCGGGGTCTGGGTATCTCCTGAATGTCCAGTTGATGGGGGCATGCATGTTTGGCATGAGAGGCACTTTTATGTTTTGGGTAGGGGGGGGCTATGTTTGGTGTGTGTGTGTGTGTGTGTGTGTGTGTGTGTGTGTGTGTGTGTGTGTGTGTGTGTGTGTGAAGAACATTTCATCAATGTAACAAATGAGGACTTTCAGGAGGACCTTTCATGACAGTGTAACACATTTATCTTCCTTTTAGACTGAACTTGACCTTTGACCTCTACATCCCCTTTTTCACTGCCTGCAGGTGAACATTGGTATTGTTCCTGAAATGTTATTTAACTTATTATTATTCATGCTGTTGCACAGCTTGACCCATAAGGCCAAATGAGGGAAGCCCAGTTAAAATCACAAGAATAATGAGCAGGGTTAGGGCTAGGGTTAGGGCTAGGGTTAGGGCTCAAATGCTGCTTTTTTTCCCCATAAAACTGTCTGAGACCGAAATGTGGAGCAGGTGGAAATGGGGATAGTTTCCCACACAGAGACACCCTCAGATGTTCAGAGCGAGATTCTGTGAGCGACAGAGCATAAAATATAAAATCCAGAGGCGCTGGATGTTTGTTGTGGAGTGTGTGGGATCGTTTATTCCTGTTCCTTTGCTGTTGTTGTCGCCATTTCAGAGCTGCGGCTCCTTTTTGTTTTCCTCCACGAAAACAAAACCTCAATAAAATAAAAGGCTGTCGGCATCCTGCTTTAGACTCCTGCAGAAACGGGAAGAAGTTTGTCAGCGTGTGGGCGCAGAGCGACACAAAGCGGGGCCGCTGTTGTTCGAAAGAACTTGTAAATCATCGAATGTGGCGTGTGCACGTGTGTGTGTGTGTGTGCTTTCATGTGTGAGTGTGTGTCAGACTCATGGCTCCAACCAGAATAACTGTGAGGTCCATGGGCTCTGGGTTCAGGTTTCGGCTATAAATACCGGCCTCCCCTCAGACCGGCGCGCGTCGATCCCACTGACCGAACCTCCATCAGCATATTACCCAGCATGCACCAGCGGGAAAGGAGGCCGGACGCGGCATTCTGACCGCGAGTCTGTGAGCGAGGCGGGAGTGTGTCTCATATTTTTACATGTTTGTTTATTTGGACACGATGGAAATACGAGAGGCGCGACACTCTCCGGATATCTGGTGATGCTACTGGGTGCCAAGAACGGGCACCACACACACACACACAAACACACACACAAACACACACACACGTGTCTGACAACCTCTTCTTTTTCCAGCGTCACCTTGGAGCCTGTAGCCAAGTCAGTGTGGAATTATAAATGTTTTTGTGGGTCGTTGCGTCACACCCCAATGTTTCAGTTTGTGTGTGTGTGTAGGCGTGTGTGTGTGTGTGTAGGCGTGAACCCCGTAACAACCAGTCACCTGAGGTTATGTTGAACACACACTGATTTTTATTTTTATTTTTATTGGTTGAAACTACTAGTGGAGAAAAAGGGGGATGTCCACATCCTCTGGGACATGCTGATGCGTTCAGGGACCTCATAATACTGTGGGGCAACAGGCTGTTTTATTCTTTCTCCTCCTGCAGCTGTGCCTTTTTAAAATCTTCCTCCCTGGTGTGCGATCAGCGACCCGCTCATCCCGACGGTGATGCGTCGGCCGCGCCCGTCGGCGTCGCTCGGCAACATCCAAATAGAAATAACCGCCCGTCTGTGGGTAGATGGAAATCTGAGCCGGCGCCCCTGCTGGTGCGCAGATGAAGTTCACCCTGATGCGTTTATGACCCCCTGGCCTGTTGGCACCAGCTGGCAGCAGGCATGGTGACCCCCCCTGTCCCTGCCCACACACACACACACACACACACACACACACACACTCACACACACACCCTGCCATCTCTGAATGTGCCAAGGCAGCAAACACTCCGTCATCCCATACCTCTATCTTATTACTGCTTTTTGTTCTCTGCTTCTGATTGATTGATTATTTTTCTCTCCTTGCCTGATTAGACTCAAGCGAGGCACTTTGGGAATCAGAATCTTGCTCAAAGACACTTTGACATTAGTTTCAATCTCAGTCTGGAATGGAACCAACAACCTTCTGCTAGCTAGCTAAACAATTGTCAACCCCTTTTTTGATTTGGCTTTGTTCCCATGCTGATGGTCGCTTATTTTATCTACTACAGTTTTAAACTACTTGGCAGCATTTCAGAGATACTTACACACACACGCTCACACACACACACACACACATACACACACACACAGCTGGCAGAGGACAGCCCGGCTACAAAGTCACACACAGACACAAACCGTCCAGCGGTCCCCGTGACGCTCAACCTTTTTATTCAGAGCAGTTCCCCAACAGCAGACGTGCCAATGTCACATGAGACAAAGACAAATGTTTGACACGTCGTCTGTCCCCTTGCGCTAACTTTGGGCCGGACCGACCCTGCAGCGTGGTGGCGAGTGCGAACATCTTCAGGCGTCTGAGTGGGGAGAGATAGAGGAAAGTCTGATCGCCGGTGGCTCCGCTATCACCGCAGGACGGGCAAAATCATGAAAAGCAGCGTAAGCGGGAATGGATTTTCTGCTGTCGGACACTTGTGAAATATTTTTCGCTGATGGGGACGTCGTCTGTCATCTGCAGCTATAAACACGCTGCTGCACACATGACTGCCAGCACCGCGCTTAAAAAAAGTCTGAGAGGCCGCGGCTCGGAAAAGATGGTGACGAGATGTGTTTAAATACGCTTGGGAGAGAATAGGAAGGATGGATGGAGTGGACGCACGCACACACACATGCTCGCACACACACACACACACACATGCCCTCGCCGTGGTATGAATCACTGCAGAGTACAAAGTGATAATGAGGCATCGGCACGCTGGAATCGATGCAGTTTGGAGCAGAGCCCTCATCTTAGCGGGACGGATATTGTCCGGCTTATCGAGTCTGTGTGTATGAATGCAGGCTCGGTGTGTTGTATGTGTGTGTGTGTGTGTGTGTGCGTGTACATGTGTGTGTGTAATGCGCATACAGGCACATGCGCATACATCAAACACATACATCGTATGAAAGCGTCGGTGGAGTAATATGCTAATTTTGGATAGCTATCAATACTTTAAATGTAGTCTGTTGTCTTCTATCTCAACTAATCCATACATACACACACACACACACACACACACGTATGACAACCTCTTCTTTATCAAGCGTCACCTTGGAGCCTGCTGCCAAGTCAGTAGTGGAATTATTAATGTTTTCTGTGGGTTGTTACGTCATACCCTATGTTTCAGTGTGTGTGTAATGTAAGCGTGTGTGTGTGTGTGTGTGTGTGAACCCCTGAGGCTATGTTGAACACACAATTTTTGTTTCTATTTTTTTTTGGTTGAAACTACTAGTGGAGAAAAAGGGGGACATCCACCTCATCTGGGACGCACTGGTGTGTTCAGGGACCTCAGAATACTGTGGGGCAACAGGCTGTTATAGTCTTTCTCCTGGAGTTGTGCCTTTTTAAAATCTTCCTCACCCGCTCTCCACGGTGTTGTTTGTCCGAGGTGTTGTTGTTGTTACAGCTCAATTCCGAAAACCACAAATGGCCTCTCAAACTTGCCGAGTCAGCTGTTTCCGTGTCTCGTCCCACAAGGGACAAGATGTCATCAGAGCTGATGATGTTTTCTGGGTGAGTGGGCGGCGTGGTGCAAAGTGAACTTGTTCTCTCTCTCTCTGTCTCACTCACACACAGACACGTACACACACACACATTCAGGACATAGGGACGCGCACAAACAACAGTGAGACGCCGAGCTTGTCTTCTGCCTGCGCGTCTCCGACGTCCTGCAGGTGTGAGACGGTAATGAGACACGGGAGCATGAAGGCGGCCGACGTGTGGCGGTAATGAGGACAGGAGGAGACCTCCGCTAACGAGCGCGGCAGCCCGCCAGCCAAGCTAACCATCGTCATTTTTGCACGTCGCCAAATTGATTTGCAGGCAAGAACTTGCAGGCTTCACTTCTGGGAAACGGAAGTTTCAGAGCATAACGGTTTGTTGTTGTTGTTGTTGTTGTTGTTGTTGTAGCTGTTGTTGTTTACTGGGTAGCTGGCGCTGACAGGGTTACCCTACCCCTATCCCTAACCCGAGGGTTACCCTAACCCAGGGGTCAGCAACTCGCAGCTCCAGAGCTGCATATTGCTCTTTAGCGCCGCCCTACTGGCTCCCTGGAGCATTTTCAAAAATGTATGAAAATGGAAAAGATGGGGGGAATATACATTTTTTGTTTTGATATGTTTTTTTTTGGGAGGACTAACACAAACATTCTTGACGTTTTGAAATGCTGTAAAAATGTGTAGAGTAAATATTAGATTCATTAACAAGGCTTATATAAGGCCTATAAGAGCCATATTGGATAAAATTTACTAATTAGATTTTTTTTTTTTTTTTTAGCTTTTTTGATCCAATATGGCTCTTTCAACATTTTGGGTTGCCGTTTCCTTCTGCAGCAACACTGACTGAATGTCGGCACGAATGTTATCAATATTCTCACTGTAAATATCGATATCCTGGTGATTTGTGTTTGTGGTTGCTAAGGAGATGCTAACCAAGTGTCCAGTAGAGTCTCACACAGTGTTACACACGCTGCAGCCAAACAAAGGAAGAAAATAACTGAATCCTCCCCGTCTGATGACCTTTTTGATGACCTTTTGTGTAGCTCCCTCCAACTTAAGTTTCAAGAATCTGTTAGCCGCTAAAATGTCTCCACCGAGTCAAAACAGTGTCTAAAGATGTAAACAAGCGTCCACTGGGCTCCTTGATCTGCCTCTCAAGGAGCAGCATATTTGACCGCCAGTCAAAACCGCGAGGACAAACTCAATTTCACCTCAATGGTGCGATGGATTCGTCCTTCAGCGCGGCCATGATGTTTTTACTTATTTATTTTCCCTTTAATCTTTGGCGGTGAACAAAGCCAAACCTTTGAGTAGCTTTTCAGGGGGCTGACGCTGGCTGACAGCATCACTCTGAGCAGCGTCTCCTCAACTTTCTGCTGCCGGCTGGGGTTTGAATGTATTTAAACCTACACTCACTCAGCACATTTGCCTCAGTCGGCACTTACTATGTTTGGGGCTTCATTTTTTATTTATTTTTTCATTTTTTCCTCTGTTAATGGTTCTTTATGTTGGTCAGGATTAAATCAGTGTGTACCACATGGAACCTGGAGGAGAGGGATGTCACATGCTTTCGCTAAGCCTCTCTCTCTCTCTCTTTCTCTCTCTCCCTCTCTCTCTCTCTCTCTTTTCCGTCTGAAGGGGCTGGTGTCTTCGTCTTGTCCTGTTCGGAAGGAGAGCAGATTAATTTCCTCTTTGACTGCATTGTGAGGGGCATCACCCCCAGCAGGGCCCCACATGGCCTGCGACCTGCTTTACCAGGTGAATAACACACACACATGCACACACACACACACACACACACACACACACCAGCAAGCACATATCCAAGTAGCCATGTTCCCTGTCTGCCTCCATTGTCCGTCTCCTGCAGCTGTCGTTGCTCCGCGATGGCCAACAGACGTATGTGACTCTGTTGTGAACTCTCTCCCCGGCTTTACCGTCGGGCGCCGGGCAATACATGTTAAAGGTCGCCAAAGGTCGCAGGTTTTAATGTGCTGCTAATTTCACAGGCGTGTTTGGGAGGCAGACGCGGAGCCAGAGAGTTCACAGACCCGGATCTGACAGCTCTGATATCCGTGAGAGGAGCAGAGCAGCAGGAACTGTAGACGGAGGTGTAACGGGGAATTTGCCAGAAACACGCACACACACACACACTTGGGCAAACGCATTTAACACGCGTGTACAAGCACTCAGTTTTGTGGTCACGTGGTATTGGAGCGATTGACCAAGCATCCATGTACACACAGATTGTGTGTGTCAAATTAGCAATTTAACACACAAATCCTGAGCCAACCCAACACATAATATCTGAGTATTTGCACACCCATGAATGTGTGTGTATGTGCGTATATATAGTATATCTAATATATGTACTAGATATATGTATATATGTATGTATCTGTGTGTATATGTACATGTATGTATCTGTTAGTTATGTACAGGTACATGTGTTTTTATCAGTGAGGTGCGTTCAGGGGAGGCAGGGGCCTCACTTGTTAACTGATATAAGAATAGCAATAGTTAATAATAATCTATTATGATAGAAAATTATAATATAATCAAGTAATATATGAATGATAATGATTAATAATAATAATAATAATAATAATAATAATAATGATAATAATTAATGATAATCTATTATAATAGAATATTGTAACATATTATTAATTATAATATAATATACTGTATTTCAATATTGTAATATAATATATTTTTCTATGATAATCTAATCATATATATATATATATATATATGTATATAATTTAATTTTTAATTTGAGCGCAGTGTGAATTTTAAATTCATTTAAAATTTTATATTTTACTAAAATTTTATTTAGATTCATTTTATATTTAATTTTATATTTTATATTAATGTTTAATTATTTTTACATTTTGATTATTAATATAATTATTAATTATATATCATATTATTAATTTGATAATATATCTATCATATAATATTATTCATAGAAATATAATAGAATAATTAAGTAATTGAATGTATTCAGTAAGTTGCACAATTAAGTTATTTTTAAACATGAGCTTTGTTCATATGTTTGTAAATCTGATTGTGATGTAGTCGGTGCCTCACCAGCCTCAAACCTCACCGCCCCTCACTGGCTTTTCTGTACTGTATGTGCATAGTAGGTTTTTAGGTATTTACACACAAATCCTGTGTACACACAAGGAGATTTGTATATATCTTATCAGCATATGGTGGCATGGAGGGTTTATCTGGCCTTTTCAGCTCTCGGCTGACGTCTGAGGCCATCAGAGTGGATGTTTTGGTGGAGGCTCAGACCTCCCGGAGTTGTGACCACGTTGGCATTTTCCTCTTCGCACCTCGGCGGCCCGCAGCAGCTGTGTTGGCACCGGCGGGTCGGAGATAAACCCAAAGTCTAAAGTTACGCCTGGCGGTGGCGTCAGCTCGGCCCCCCGTGACTGCGGAGAAGATGCCGACGTGATGAAGGTGTGGGAAGAATCGGCCCCGATGTCGTATAATTCACACCAAGTGACGCCGATTCCCCTCTGGGTTCAGCTCCGTTTCACCAACGTTAATCAAAAATCCATCAGAGTTTAGCAGATTTTTCAGCGACTGCATTTCCTCGCCCGTTTTTGAAAGACTGCAAACATCCAAGTCTGGAAAAGTAGTGCTGACATTTAGAGGCAGCTTTTCAGCAAATTCACAAATTTCTAAGGAGTCTTATTTTCCAAGGGCAACTCACAAATGTCAACGATCCAAAACTCATCCCATAATATCAAATTTGCTCTCATCAGAACTGGGCTAAAAGGCAATTTTGAAAGTTTTGGATGTGTCAAAGTTCCCGTTTCATTAGAGAATCTCACCAAACACACACACATACCAGCGTTTCACTTCTTGTGGGAAAATGTCATCACCTGTCCTGGTGAGCGAGAGGGTGCGATGTGATTAACACTTCAACTCATTCCAAGTGTTAGCGCACACGTGCACGTGTGTGTCTGTGTGTGTGTGTGTGTGAGAGCAATACGCCGAGGCTCTCCCACTCTTTGCTCCTATCTTCTCGTTCACACTGAGGGGAAAGGTTGAAAAATTATCGAAATAGTTTTTCAAAGCCGGTTGAGGACACAATCTTTGTCCACTCATGCGCTTGGGCACCTTGTCACCTATCCTCTGTCTGTCCCCGTGCGTTTGTAGCAGACCCTGGTGTGGACTCGGCCTCGGCGGAGGAGAGGATCAGCCAGGAGGCGTCCGAGCTGGAGAAGCGGCTCAGCTTGTTGTCCCATTGCAGCCGAGCCAGCAGCTCAGGTACGACGGTCCTCCAACGTCAACCAAGTCTGAATGGTGAACGGACTCTAGCTCAGGCCACATGGACACAGACCACAGACCAGTGTGTGTGTGTGCGTGTGTGTTTGTCGGCCGGCTCATCGCCGTTGGAGAAACGATGCCGTTTGTCACGGTGCGCTGGGCTTTGCTGCAATCTGCGAGTGTGTTACTCATCATTGCGCTTTGTTCACTGCTGCTGATGAACCATCTGTCCGCTGCCGCCTTCATCACTGCTCGGATTTTAAAAAGGCCGCTGAGGGAAGTTTTTGGCTTGTAGGAAATCTCAGAAACTTAATTGTGACTAGGCTGGCGGAGCTCTCCCCCTTTCTTAGCCTTTGGCGTGCAACTCCCTCCGCACTGTTTGACGCCTCGCCACAAACCTTACTTCAAAACGACCGCCTCGTCGCCACTGGGTCATTAGTTTTCCCAGTGCTCGTGCACATTTCTGTGTCGTACTTGCCTTAAAATGTTGGCAATTTTGTTTTCTTTATCGCAAACAGAAAAAACATACAACTCCCCCGTTTTCTAGATTCAGACTCAAAGCTTTGTCATGTGCACAGTATAGAAACAAGTTTCCCTGCACAATGAAATTCTTACCTTGCTGCCCTGCAGCGGATGATGTGCATAAGATAAGTAAGGAAGATAAGTAAGTAAGGCAAGATAACTAAATAATGAAAAACATTCCCAGCCGTTCCTTCTAGATATGGGATTCTGGTTCTAGATGGGGATTGAATGCCTCACATTTTAAGGGTTCCCACTTTCGTCAACAATTTTATTTATTCATATATATATGTATAAAAGTTGTCCCTCATCAGGTGTAATGGGTCTTTAGCTCCTCTACCAAAGGCCTGGGAGTTTGAGGGTTCTGCGCAGGATCTTAGCTGTCCCTGGGACTGAGGTGTTGGAGCTCTGAGTTACTAACTGTTTCTTGGTAAGAAACAGATTATGGGTTTCGAAGTAACCATTGTTCCCACATTCACTGCATATATCCCCTCTCACTTGGATTGCTTGTACCGAGGTAGCACTCCAACCGTTCCGTATTTTCGGCCCTTGTCCAACTGCTCATTGCTGGATGTTCGCCCAGGTTTGAACTCCGCTTTCCTGTGTCACAGTCAGTGGACCTAGCCACTGTACTATCCAGCAGCTGTGGATATATATGTTCTGGGTGTACTTGGTTTGTGTTTTGTGGGTGTTTTTGAGGTAGTGTAAGGCAAAGGTAGTGTAGCGCCGCCCTACATTTTTCAAAATATATGAAAATAGAAAAAGATGATGAGAAAATTATAATTTTTGGCTGTCAAATTTTTTCTCTGGTGTAGTTTTAACTCTTCGTTCTCCTTCAGCCTCCACCTACAGCGGCAGCACCTCTGTGGCCGGGGACGAGCGCAGCAGCATCTCCAGCTCCTCCTCCAACCAATCGGACGCCAGCTACGGCAGCAGGCTCCCGGTCTGGGCGGAGCCGTCTGCCAGGCCGCATCTGTCCACCGAGACGGCGTCCAGCTCGTCCACGCTAAGAGGTTTGGCCAAGTCGGACGATCGCCTCTACCCGGCCGCGGCGGGC
>OMPJ01040088.1:0-11282 GCA_900312935.1 Carapus acus | reverse complement strand
ATTGGTTGAGGACACACACACACACACACACACACACACACACACACACAAAGATAATACTGCCTCTCGACCTTCAAACATCCTCCTCTTGCTGTTGCCAAACGTTTCATCTACTCAACTTCAACCAGCAATTAACCTCCAACCCCCGACGATGACATCATCGCTTGAAGGAGACAGTGTGTGTGTGCTTGCATATGTGTGTGGGTGGCTGGCTGGCTACTGACGCAGTGTGAGTGTGACTCAATGGGTGCAGCGTTACACAACCGCAGAGTGTGCGTGTGTGTACGCGCCCGCGTTTGTTGGTGTGTGTGTTAGAGATGGAGCTCCTGCAGAGGAGCTGAGCAGACTCCAATCAGTTCAAAGTAGAGGAGACAGTGGTGGGCGTGTGCCTCAGAGGGACGGAGAGAGAGCGGGGAGGATGAGGAGGATGAAGATGAGGATGAGGAGCTGCTCTCTGCTGCGGGGTGGAGTGGTGCAGCGGCAGATCTGATGCTGGTGTGAGATTTGGACTTCCTGTGCTCTGAGGGTTTCCTCTTCCTGTTTGCTGCTGCAGCAAACGAGACGCTAGAACGTCTCCGTCTTCTTCACCTCCTTTGCGTCCTTCACAATCCCCGTCTTCTCCAAGGTGTCCGCCCTGGACCCTGGAGAAGCCAGCTGCAGGCTTTGGATCATCAGCTGCATCTCTGCGGGTTGTTTTGAGGTCTGGGGTGGGCGGAGCCTGTGGTCTCCATGGCAACCAGTGAGCGAAGACGATATTGAAGATCTGAAGAAGAGCTCCTTTGTTGACGTCTTCATTCTCCATCTCCCTTCCCACCACAGACGCTGTGGGTCTGATGTTGGCGCCCCCTGCTGATCGGGCCGTGCCCGTGTAACCCCATCGGAGCCGCACGCACGCCGGCCACCGCCCCTCCAACATGGACGCCGTTGCCGTGGACAACCTGATCGACTTTGACGCGCCGTCGTCGGAGAACGCGGCGCCGTCGGTGGTGAAGCAGGCAGTTCAGCAGCAGGTAGACATCTTCTCCACCGACGCCAACGGCCACCATGGGGCGCTGCTGCCGGAGCCGCTGGCCCCCACCGGCCCCGCCCACCATCGACGGCAGGAAGCCGACAACGAGAGCGACGCCACCGAGTCGGCCGACAGCGAGAACGACATGGACCCGCCCTCGCATGGCTGGGAGCTCCGCCGCTCCTCATCCTCCTCGGCTCACAGCGGCGAGAACGCCGGCGGGGAGGCGGCGGAGAAGCGGAGCTTCATGAAGGCCTACGTGGAGAAGATGTTTCACGGAAAGTAAGCGGAAAACACACACACGCACACACACCTGCCGTAGTCTGAGTGTGTGGTGTGACGGTTGCCATGGCGATGCAGGGAGGACCTGGGCCTGGAGGAGAAGGCTCAGTTTGGTCAGCTGTGCAGCGGAGACAACGGGAAAGGACGAGAGTGGTTCGCCAAGTACGTCAGCGCCCAGGTAAGCTGCAGGACTAAGGAACGCCAGGCGTGCGCACACACACACACACACACATATACACACACACACACACACACACACACAAGCTTGCATGTATGCATGCATGCATACGTTATTAGCATCTCACAGTGGTCAAGCATTGGAGACTTATCAGTTCATCGCTCTGTGTGTGTGTGTGTGTGTGTGTGTGCGTGCGTGTGCGTGCGTGCATGTGCGTGTGTATGTGCGCGCCCTTTGTCCTCAGCGCTGCCACTCCAAGTGTGTGAGCGAGGCAACTTTCTACAGGCTGGTGCAGTCCTTCGCTGTGGTGCTGTTTGAGTGAGTCCAAGTTTGTGTGTTTTGGCGTGTCCATGCATGTGTGTCCATCCGTTGGTGTGCGTTTGTGTGTCTGTGCGTACGTGTGTGTTTGTGTGCACGTGGGTGTGGCTCGTCAAGTGTCTCTGCTCCCACAGATGTTACCAGATGGATGACTACAGTCCGGCCAAGAACCTCATGACCATGTGCTTCACCTACTACTACATAGGTGAGGTGCACACACACACACACACACACACACTGAGGTCAGTGGTGGTGTCCAAGCGAAGGAGCTTGGGCAGTGTGTGAGGTTAGATAAACCTGGGGAGTGTGTGTGTAACACTCCTTCCTCTCTCTCTTCCTCTTCCTCCTCCTCAGGGAAGTGTCCCCCGTCGCCCTCGGAGCTCCTGGACCGTGGAGCTTCTCCTGCTGCTGGGGACTCGTACCTCGGCAAGGCAAACTTCTGGCTGTCGGGGAAGAAGGACGCAGCGGAGCGTCTGCTGAAGAACACCTCCAAGACGGACGTGATGGGCTTCCTGGGGGGTCTGGAGAGCCGCCTGAGGAGCTCCATCAACTCCAAGAGCGAGTGAGCACCTCCCCCCTCCTCTTCCTCCTCGTCCTTCTCCTCCTCTTGACTTCCTTCCTGCTCTGTGTTCCGTGCAGGGATGGAGAGAACATGGCAGAGAGCACGCCTGGATCTACAGGTACCTTCTCCTCTGAAGAGCCAATGCTGTGAAGTCTCATCTCGTCCAAATGAGTGACCTGCATGCTTGTCCTCTTCTCTCTCTCTCGCTCTCCCTCTCCTTCTCTCTCTCTCTCTCCCTCCCTCCCTCCCCATAGGCTCTGAGGCAGTGGAGGAGGGGAAGAAGAAGGGTGAGAAGGTCTACCTGTACACCCACCTCAAGCAGCAGCCCATCTGGTAAGGTGCAGAAGGTTCCTTCTCCAGAGAGATGATCAGACCCCGGTCGTCATGGTTGCACACCGAAGGAAAGCGGTGGGGTCAAGGGTCACGCGGCCTCCTTTGCCCTGCAGGCACACGCTGAGGTTCTGGAACGCCGCCTTCTTCGACGCCGTCCACTGCGAGAGGAAGAAGAGGTCGCCCACCACCCGGTGAGGAAGACCACGGAGTGATACGAGTAACGAAGGACGAGTGAAAGAGGGAAAGAGGAGCGAATGCAGCTCTGTGTGTGTGCGTGTGTGTGTGTCTGTGCGTGTGCAAGTGTCAGTGTGTGTCTGATCCTAATACACCATCTTCTCTTCCTCTCCTTCCTCTCTTCCCCTCCTCTCCTCTCCCCTCCTCTCCTCTTCTTCCTCTCTTCCCCTCCCCTCCCCGTCCTGTCCTTCCACTCCTTTTCTTCTTCTCCTCTCCTCTCATTTCCTCTCCTCTACACTCCTCCTCTCTCCTTTCTTCCGCTCTCTACCTCTCCTCTCTTGTTGCCCTCTCATCCTCCTCCCTTGTCATCTCCTCTCCTTCTCTCCTTATCTGTCCTCTCTTCCTTTCCTCTTTTCTCTTCTCCTCGTCTCTTTTGTCCACTCCTCTTTTCTTCTGCTCTCCTCTCTTCCTCTCCACGTCTCCTGTTCTGTCCTCTGCTCCTCCTCTGCTCTCCTTTCTTCGGTACTCCTTTGCCACCTCTCCACTCTCCCACTCCTCTGCTCCTCCTCCCCCCTTCTCTTTCCCTCCTCTCATCTCTTCTATTTTTTCCCCCCTTTCTTCCCCCTCCTCTTTTAACCCTCCTGTCTTCTCGTGTCTCGCTACCGGGCAGAGGGACGCAGGACGGGGAGGAAGACGAGAGGTCTGTCTGTCCTTCTTTCTTCCCCATCTCTCCTTGCTGACGTGTTAGAGGCGCCACCTGGTGGCAAATCTTGATTCTTGATGACAGTGAGAACGTGATCACAGTCGGATGCACTTTTATTAATCATAGCAATTGTTTAAAGTAAATGACAACAGCAATCATGAATAGAGAGGAGACAGATTTTTTTGTTATATTTGTGTGTCACGGTTAATCTGACAAAAATCACGACCTTCATCTCATACCTACCTGCTCTGCTGAACGTCGTGGTCACATGATCAGACCAGTCCATCCTGGTGTTTCTGAAGTTAATCCGGACAAATCAAGTTGTAGTTTGTAATCTTGCTCGACCAATGAGGAGGCGGCAGAGCCTCAAAGAAACAGTGCACCTACATCACAGGCCTGTTTCCTCTCAGCGTGCACACTGGTGCTGCATTGAGGGAGACGGGCAGGATGTGATGCAGGTGCTGCAGGCAGAGCCTAAGCGGGAACACCTCATCATACTCACAGGCTCCGCCCCTCTGCTGCCCACCTGCTCCTCCTGTAATGACTGGTGGGGGGGGGACATGACCTTTGACCTCCAATCTGACCCACCTCCACTGTTTCACCTCCTTCCTGCAGGGAGAAGTGGTGTCACATGACGCAGGAGGAGAGAGACGACAACTCCAAGATTGATGAGAACATCGCTTTTGGACAACTTGGGTGAGAACAGCGCCACCAACTGGTGGCACCGGCGGGCTCATCCAAACGTCCTACTCGTGATGATTTGTCGTTTTGTTTGCTGTGTTGTTGACTGTGTGTGTGTGTGTGCGTGTGTGTGCGCGTGTGTGTGCGCGCGTGTGTGTGTGTGTGTATGTGTGTGTGTGTGTGTGTGCTCACTCTCTCTCCCACAGCACCTTCTCCCATAACATGCTGGCGTTTGGCCTCAGTAAGAAGCTCTGCAACGACTTCCTGAAGAAGCAGGCAGTCATTGGGAACCTGAACGAAGGTACAGCAGCTCTCTCTCACACACACACTCACACACTCACACACTCACACACATACACACACACAGACACACGCTGAGGTAAACAAATTAAAGATTGCTAAAACAGCTAACCCATACACTAGCATATAGATGTGATGAGACGTAGGCCATGATTGATGATGTCCTCGTTGTGTGTGTATGTTTGTGTGTGTGTTTGTGTGTGTAAACACTGCCCTCTATGCCCCTCTCTGTCTTTGCAGAGCAGTACAAGTTGCTGAGCGACCACATAGAGAAAATGGCAGCAGAGTGAGACCGCACGGTGCCTCTACAGACTGACATCACACACTCACCCACACACACACACACACACACAAGGACGCAAACCTGTCCCTCAGGCAGTACTAATAACCATCATCCACTACGTTGCCAGTCTGCAATAAGCGTCAGTAGCCACTGAAACGTCTCACAGCGTGTGTATCTGTGTGTGTGTGTGTGTGTGTTGTGCATAGGTTGCATGGCTTTTTGCTTCTATCCAGCAGGCCTGGAGGGCTGAGAGGGAAAACACAGTAAGCAGCAATAACTTGCCGTGTATGTGTGCGTGTGTGTGCGTACGTGCGTGTGTGTGCGCACGTGTGTGGGTGTGTGAGGCGGCCATTCAAATAGTGGGTAGACTCGGACTGATCTCTGAGCTTAGGCTCCGCCCCTTCTTGCTGTTCCTCCTATTCACGCCGTCATGATGCTGATGCCGGTGAGATGCTCTGTGCAACGGAGGTTCCCATCGTTGTCCAGATGTGTTGCGTTCGTTCTCCAGGATGTCATCGTGTCTCTTGAGCTGATCTGTGTCTGAAGCTCTACCCGCCAAAATAAGAGCCTCAGCGTGACTCCAGGTGGAGCCCTCAGTCCTTCAGACTTCCAAGTCTTCCTCCTCGCGCCATGGAGACTTTTCACATCTCCATCAGGCTTCAGTTCAAAAGTGTTGTTATTGTTATTGTTATTGTCATTATTATTGTCACTATTCCTCTACGTCGACTCCTCTGTGCCTTCCACCTGATCACGTCCTCCTCCTCCTCCTCCTCGGAAACACTAAGGCAGCATTAAGATTCAAAACGAAAACACAAACATGTCAGAACTCTACACAATGCCCGCAGTGGAGGTCGTAAGTCAGAGGTCAAAGGTCATCCCTAGTAACTGTGTATTTGTCTGTGTAGCTGCGTGTCTTTGTATTTGCAATACTTCCTCTCACCACTGCGGGGCAGCATAGTGCGGCTAAAGCTCAGAGCGTTTTCTCCTCGGTGGCCTCGCTCCGTTTTGTAAATATGTGTAGGTAATTTCCACTCGTGATTTGTGACTCGTGGCTGTTTGTTGTGGACATTAATGGTCGTTGTGATGTCATTGCTGTGGCCACGCCCCCATGTTGTGCAATAATGGCTGAATGTAAACATGAACGTGTTCATGTCCATCCACACTGATTAATTTCCACAATTGCTTTTTTGCTTTTTTAATAGTTTTTTAATTGTACGTCTGCATTTGCTGACTGTGATGTTTTGCACTACAGGACATTTCAAAACTCCCTGTTCCTGTAAAGCTCTGACACATTTCCATTCGTGGGCTTTATTTTTGTTTTTTGCATAACGCCTTGACCTTTGACCCTTGATATACATCACTTACCAGTGTGTATGCATGCACCAGTGTTTATGCGTTTCCCTTGTCGCCTCTCGTGTCGTCGTGCATGGCTCGTCAGTAACCGTAGCAACCGTCATGAACGATGGACAGATGTGTCGTCGTGGCAACATGTTTTTGTGTCTCGCTGACTTTTGTCCCCCGAAAGGACGTGGTGGTGGGACAGGCCGAGACATTCAGAGCAGCGCCTCCAAGCACCAACATATCAGAATCTATTCAGAATATGTTGATAATTTATTCAGTATCACCAATTGTGTTAACGTGACGATTTCAGAAAACAAAATAAATGAAAGTTTGTCCACTGGATTTCTGTTGTCAGTTTAGTACAGAAGTAAGTGGGTATGTCTCTGTGTGTGTGTGTGTGTGTGTCTCTCTCCTACACCCTCTCTGACTCTAGCCCTCCCACACACACACACACACACACACACTCTAAATAAACTCCCTGATTCTGAAGCATGGGAGTCGCGGTTCCTGCAGTCGTCTCATGGCAGCATAAGTGTGGAAAAGTCGCGGAGAAACTGCTCAGACAAGCACTTTGTGTGTGTGTGGGTGTGTGTGGGTGTGTGTGGGCGTTCACGTGCATTGTATATGTCTGTGTCAATGAGAGTCGGGTGTTGATTTGGAGCCTGTGTGGCTGTACAGCGTGTGTGTGTGTGTGTGTGAGACCCTCAGCGCGGTGCGCACAAATAAACAGGCCGTCATGGCGGCTCTGCACTGATTGGATGCCGCCTAATGAGCTGTGAAAGGCCAGTCAGCGGTGTCACACCACCAACACACTCCTCTGCCTAATTAATGCCAGACCTCCACACGCGCACGCACACACACACACAGTCACGCACACACGTTATCTGTGTGTAAGCAAACATGGTGTGTGCATGTGCTTGCGCATCGTTCACAGACAGACAGAGCGAATGATGTCATCGCTCGTCTGCAGACAATAAAGTTATTTTGAAACAATAGAGTGAATCAGACCCTCAGATGCTGGAGACACGGGAGGAGGTTGATGTGAGAGATTTGTGGAGAGACTCATGAAAAATGGCGTGCTGCCTTCAGGGACCCACAGGGGCAGTGTGACCTGCACACACACACATGCGCACACTCAAACAGTGGATGAGTCACCTGCCATGCAGTTGTATTCATAGAGCGCATACACACACGTACACACAGACACACACACACACATGCGCGACTACTGACACACACACAGGAAGTGCGATGCGTTCAGGGTCACTCTGAGAAACAGATCTGACAAACATGTCTCATCTGTAAGAGAGCAGCTGGGCAGGAACTAAAGTGTGTGTGTGTGTGTGTGTGTGTGTGTGTGTGTGTGTGTGTGTATGCATGTGTCTGCGTGCATGCATGCGTGTGTGCGTGCATGCGTGCGTCTGTGTGTGTGTGTGTGTGAGAGAGAGAGAGGGAGAGAGTCTCTAATGCGGTTCCACTTCCTCCGGATTAAGTGTTAAAGTCAGGGTGGTCTCGGGCTGGGAGTATGGGGTGTATGGAGTGTGTGTGTGTGTGTGTGTGTAGGGGGGGTTACGGGTTGTGCGTGGGGCTTCGGCTGCTGCTGCTGGTGTATTTACACATGTGCACACACACAGACACACTCAAAGAGACAGCGAGAGAGAGGGGGGGGTGTGAGGGAGTAGTGGGACAATCTCCATTTGTTTACAGCTGATGAAACCAAAGCTGTCAAACCACTGAGGCGTTTCCATGGCGACCAAAGGGCCAGATGCTGATCTGTGTGATCTGTGAGACGCGAATGTCGTCTCACATGTTCCTGCTAACGGAGACGTCCAGCTCGTGGCAGCACTAAGCGCGTGGTGACACCGGTGTGTGATCAACGAGATGAGCGGCGGCGAGCGCTGGGTGGGGACTACTGTCTGTCCAGCTGTTCGTCCATCTGTCCGTCTGTCCTTCTGTCCATTTGTCCGTCTGTCGATCCGTTATTCTGTCTGTCCATCTGTCGGTAGCGTTTGTTTTCCCGCCTGTTGGCCTCTGCTCCTGCGTGTCGCGACCTGCTCAACATGTGTTTGTCCGTGCAATCACACGTGCTGCCTGCTGTGACAGTGTGTGTGCATGCGCACACGTGTGTGTGTGTGTGTGTGCGGGTGTGTGTAAACATCAGTCCTGCTGGTCTGGAGGACGTCGGGCGGCGTAATGATGTATGAACCTGTGTGTCAGGAAACCTAACTTGATTAGCAGCTAATGCAGCCTGAGCGCAGTCCATCAATCTTCATCACCACCCCCACCCACCCACACACACACACACCCTTTGCCCCCCCACCCGCTGCTGAGTGTATATTTGGACAAGTGCAGCGCGTTTATGTAGAGAGTGAAAAAATATAATAAACAGGCAGATTAGGTCCTCGTTTGAACCTGAGGCTTAAAACTGAGTGAGTGTGTGAGTGTGTGTGTGAGTGTGTGTGTGAGTGTGTGTGTGGTGTGTGAGCGACATCTTTCATGACAAAGCTTTATCCACAACAGGCCTGCACACACACACACGCACACACACACACACACTCACAGAGGGACAGACTCTCGGCCTTCCGCTTCCTCTCCAGGTTCTCTCCATAGTTAAGCCTCTGGGTCAATTAGCTTGACTTCTGGATTTTGAAGGTACTTGGTCCAGTGGGATGCATCTGACTGACTGATGCTCCCTGTGTCCCCCTCTCCCTTTCTCTCTCCCTCTCCCTCTCTCTGTGTCTCTGTCCCTCTCTGTCTCTCACTGTCTCTCTTCCCTTCTCCCCATCTACCTCTTTCTCCTCTCCTCTCTCCCTCTCCGCTGCCTTCCGTCTTCCCTTCTCTCCCTTCTCTCCCCCTACTAACGTTCTCTCTCCCTCTCTCTCTCTTTTTCTCTCCCGCTCTCTCTCTCCTTATCATCTCCTCCTCACTTGCTTTTTCTCTGTCTCCATCTCGCTCTGCCTCTCTCTCTTTCCCTCTCTCTGTCTGACTTTCTCCCTTCCCTTCTCTCTCACTCCCTTTCTTTCTGACCCCCATCTCTCTCTGTCTCTCCCTCTGTCACCGTCTCTCCTTTCTCTCTTCCTCCCTCCCTCCCTCCATCTCCCCCTCTGTCCACATGACTTCAGCATGTTTATCAGTCAGACACATACAGTAAATCTCAGTCAACACAAATGCAGGAAAAAAGAAACAAATATTATTAACTTAACCTTTTCCAGCTTCCTCTCCGCTCCACCTGCCAATTACAGCCACATTTGGGCTCCGTGTGTGTCTGTGTGTGTGTGTGTGTGTGTGTAGGTGTGTGTGTGTGTGTGTATGCGTGTGTGTGCTGAGATCATTGGATTACTGAGGCGTTCCGGGTTTTCCAAGCTGTGGACTTTGAGTGAGATCTTCACATCGACTCTCAGTCGTTTGGGTGGAACATCTGCAGGTCCCGTGGAGCTCCAGAGGCTGTGAAGCTGAGAGAGAGAGATGTGTGTGTGTGTGTGTGTGTGTGTGTGTGTGTGTCTTTGTGTCTGTGTGAGTGCACTGTGTGATTGCATCTCCCCCCGTTCTCCACTCAGTCCTTCTCCTCCTCCTCTTTCCTCCCTTTCTGCTCGGCCTGAAGAGTCACACACACAGGAAATGCTTGTGTGTGTATGTGTATGTGTGTGTGTGTGTGTGTGTGTATGTGATTCCCTGAGCAGCAACGTGGGAAGTTTATTTATTCCAACAAACATTCCTGATGTGCAGCACAGCGGCTGGCAGGCCGACGTGTGTATGTGCGTGTGTGTGCGTGTGTGAGAGCTCTGCGGCTATATTTAGACCGACCTGTGTGATAATGCGGAGGGTCTCTGATTTGCTGCAAGTGTCACTGAGCACAACATTTATGTTTTTATTGTGTTACATGTGAGGACGAAAACACGCTAAACGAAATACAGCAGAAAGTCGCGGTTGCCACTCATATAATGCAGAGAATAAAGAAAATGTTGTTTTTCAATTTTTTCTATTAATTTTGTGTGCGTGTGTGTTTGAGGGAGAGAGAGAGAGAGAGAAAAAGAAAGAGAGAGAGAAAGAGAGTGCGAGAGCTCTGACTCATCATCAGTTTTCCTACATCAGTGCGTGTTTTGCGTCCTGAAACGATTAAGTTCTGAGCCTGTTTGACCTCCGCAGACACACTTCTGTCGATGTCCTGTGAGTTCCGTCCTCCTGTTGGACGGTTCAGAGGCCGAGCAGGACCACAGAGCAAATGTCCAGAGGAAATCATCCCTCTCATGCCTCACACACCGTAGGCTCACTATTTATCAACCAGCCTTTTCAAGAGGTAAAAATCCCTCTCTCTCGCTCTATGAATTTGTAGAGGGAGAGTAAGATAATTTTACCTCTGTCTATGATACGTATAGTATTGTATAGTATAGTATAGTATATAGTATACACAGTACATTAATTATGCATTAGTTTATATCCAAACACACACATACTCTCTCACACGCGCGCACACACACACACATACACAAACACATGCGGTATATATACACATGTAAACACATACAGGTATATACTTACACACACTTATATCCTAACATATATAACTGTATCTTTGTGTTTAGAACGTAAACAACAAAGTCAACACTGTGAGAGGTCAGCAAAACATAAATCAGGCCGACATGGATTTCTTAAAACAAATTTAACTTTTAATTTGCTCATGAAAATTAGTACAAAGTGCTCTGTAGAAAAACGTATGGTTACATCCGCGGGTAATAAACTGCTCCATATCTCCTTGCTGCTGACATCATGACCCGGCTGCTCGGAAAAGTCTCACCGTCCGAATCAGAACCTGTCCTGGCGCGGCAGCAGTCTGTCGGGGCAGCCGAGGCCCAGGTAGGAGCACAGCGGGAGGCCGAGCGGGATCAGCGGTGGCGGCCGCGTCCCCGCGGCCCCCGCAGGGCAGCAGACCAGCCGCGGCTCGTCCTCGCCCTTGGACAAGATGCTCTCGATGCTGAACCCGCAGGACTTGGCGGCGCGGACCGGAAGCGCGGCGACCGCCGGTAAGTTCGTGTTGGCAGAGCAGCTGACGGCGCACAGCGGCCCGCGGCCCCGCGCCGTGAGGGCGGCGCACAGACGCTCCGCGTCCACCCACGGAAC
>OMPJ01040086.1:0-11198 GCA_900312935.1 Carapus acus | reverse complement strand
GCGGCCTCCGTAGGGGTGGGGGGGCGGCCCCGAGCCGCGTCTGTTTTGCTGGAGATGCGCGTTACACTTCATATCCGCGTCTGTTTATCGGCCGTAATTCTTTACACGCAATCGGGAGAAAGGGAAGTGAAACGGCACTAAAAAGAAATAAATAAAAAGATATAAAAGAGCGGCCTCGGATCCTTCGGGGGAGCCGAGGCGGAAACGCCGCCAAAAGCGAGCCGGCGAGCGTTTGCCGTGATAAAACGTGTTTGTTTGTGCCGCCAGTGATAATGGAGCAATTGCACAGCTGTTTGTAATTACACACAGTTAAACAATAACTGGTATAACCCCCACCAACACACACACGCACGCACACACACATGCATCCAAGCGGCTATAATTAATCCAAAACATTAAAAACGACCCGCTCTGTCTCCAAACTGGGGGACATAAGCTAATTTCATTCACTTCGTAAACAACGGTCCCACAGAAGAAGAAGAGGAAGAATACTTTACGACAAAGCTGAACAACTGATGCACAGATGGTGAAAAAAAAAGAAAAAAAGTGTGTGGTGTTGCTAGAACATTTCAAACAAAGCGAACAAGATTGAAAGTGGAGCGAGTGATGATTGAGTGAAACCTTCCCAACTTCAGTTTCTGCCAATTCTTTGTATACGGGTGTGTGTTTGTTTTTTTCTCTTTTGAGGCCTTTTTCTCAGCATTCCGCTGCAGGAATGAGGGATTTTTTTCTCCACCCGTGCCCTCAGAAGGTAACCAGCCCATTATTTTTCCTCCTCGCTATCATCCCTTCAAAAAAAACAAAACAAAAAAACCCGTCTGTTTCTGCCCTAATGTCATTTCTCCCTCTTTCCTCACCACTTTCTCTCCCAAACAGGTTTGTAGAGCGAGAGAGGACAGCAAGAGCAATGGCGGTGATGTGTGTGTGTGCGTGTGGGGAACAGAGTTGAGCATCATGACTCGACCACACACACACACACACGCTGGTGTGTGAGCTTTTTTTGGGGGGAGGTTGTACCGCAGTGGATGTCATGTTCTAATTTCCCTCACACACACTTTCCCTCCATCTTTATCCGTGTTTCTGCTGAGTGGAGCCTAATGACGTCCCTGGTGACAAGCAGCGCTTAGCTATTAGCCAGCAGCGCTCACGAGCCACACACACACACACACACATGTGGACAGATGTGTGCTTGTCTTCACACACACGCGTGCGCGCACACACACACGCACGTCAGAAGGCAGCTGGTTCAGCTTTGCCAGCTCGCTTCGCCCCGATTTGAAGGAGACGTTGCAGGGAGCAGATGCGACTCTATCCAGCCTGACAGGCTTGGGAGAGGAGAACAAGAGACGCCAGGGGAGGGAGAGAGAGAGGGAGGAGGAGGAAGAGGAGGAGGGGAGAGGAAGAGTTTTGTCGGCCCCCAACCAACTACAGGCTTATTCTTCACTTATGTGCATTGTCTTCCAGGAAGGAAAGTGCAAAACGGCTTGTGAGGATTACCGGAAAATCCCGACTACAGGGTGCACCTGAATATAAGTCGCACCGGCTAAACCTGAAAAGAAAATAAGCGGTGTGCATAGATAAGACACACCTGAATAATATAAGCTGCACCCGCTACATTTAAAAAGAAAACAAACTTAGTGCATATATAAGTCGCACCTGAATATAAGTCGCAGGTTTACTTCCCCCTACACTGCTCCCCGCTGGCCATCAGCTGGCGAAAACCTGTAAACAAGCCGCACTCGTGTATAAACCGCATGGTTCACCGCAGGAGTAAAAATTTGTGGCTGGTAGTCCAGAATTTACGGTCATAAGGGGGCGTGTCTCTGGTCTAGGAAGCAGGAAGGTGCTGGTTCAATTCCAGACTCCTCTTGCGGCGATGCCAAATCAGTCCTGAACAAGGGACCGGGCCCCTGACTGGTCCCTGAGGGACTTACAAAGGCAACGCCCATAGAATAGAATAGGAGAGAATAGAGCAGCAGGTGAATCATCCCTCTCGAAGAAAGAAGAGGAGGAGGAGGGAGGAAGATGAGCGTCTGACTCATCTCCTGGATGTTTTCTTGGCCTCGGCCGGGGACCCAGACATCAATAACACACCGCAGCATGGACACGGCGGTATTTATAAATATAAGACGCATTCATCACTCCACAGCCACAAAAGAGTGTGAGATATCTCCCACCCCCGCCTGCCGGCGCCCGGAATCGCCGGGGGAGACATCGTTTCTACCGCGGCGACGCGAGGCGGCGCGGGAGGTTTGGAGGTTACGAGACGCGGGACGTTGTTTTGCGGCAGCTCACAGATTTTGCCACGTTTCAACAACAACACCGCGCGGCCCCGTGGCTTTAAAATCCCAGTTTAACCTTCATCGACCTTGATGGAAACTCATTATCTTAACTCAGGCTGACATTTCACTGAGATGGAGAATTTCTGCACATGGTGGCAAAATATTAATGAGTTTCCGATGGAGACGCTTGCAAAAAAATGTAGAAATGTTCCTCATTATTGGGTATAAAGTCACACGACGAGCCAATAGCTGAACAATGGCCACCAAATTAAGATGAGGTGATTTTAATAAGGGGAGGGAATCTGACATTAGCATTACGGATTGTAAATTGACTAATTGTCGCTCTCTCACATGATGGATTCTCCACCATCTGCAGTTTGTGTGGATGAATTCACACAAAAGCGTAAAATCTATGCAGCGCACCTAAATATAAGCCGCACCGGCTGAATTTTTAAAAAAAGTAAACGTTGTACATATATAGGCCGCACCTGAGTATAAGCTGCACCGGCAACATTTGAAACAAAAATAAACTGTGTGCATGTACAAGTCGCGCCTGAATATAAGTCGCAGGTTTTCATGTCCTAACATACAAGGGCGGAAAAAGATGAAAACTGACAATTATTTTGAAAAACAGATACCGCCTCGTGTGTCCCCTCATCCTGAAAATGAGCGGCGACACGCTGGTGCGCATCAGGCGCGAAGCTGCCGGATATTTGAGCAGCAGTAATTTTTAACGAGGAAACAAATTCCCATAAACAAACGTACATGCAAATCCAGAAGGATGGAGAGAAGGAGGGGGAGTTGGGGGGTGCACCCGCCCGCCCACCAGCCCGCGGGGTGTTTCCAGCTCCCTGTCACTCCCGCTCACTCTCAGCCAGTCTACCACCTGTGTGTGCGTGTGTGTGTGCGTGTGTGTGAGTGTTTGTGTGTTAAACTCGTCTCGACTTCACTGATGTGTTTATCTGCCATCTTGCTTCGTCTTTAATCGAATCAGATAAGGCAAGTTAGCATACTGACAACTACACACACACACACATATACACACACACACATGCACACACACACACTCCAGTAATCATGCACAACTCCGGGATGTAAATATCACTTTTGATCCTAGTTTTTTTTTATGGAACTGTCACAACAAACACATTTTCCTCACCTATGTTGTCGTTCGTGTTCTCAGGCTGACGCCACAAACGCTGCAACAATATTTTGTCCATGTGTTTGTCGAACGTGCTGCTTTTCTTTTTTTTTTTTGATTGAATAATGTTTTTTGAATGTTGTTTTGATGTACATTTGCTTAACTAGCTCATGTGAAAACCTGAGGTCATTTGAATCAGAATCATTTAAATCTGAAGGGAAACAGCCACATTGAATCACAGAGAGTAAAATAACAAATAAACAAATGCAGACATGCAAGACAGGGATGAGGACGAGGACACAAATTTGTGTGTGTGTGTGTGTGTGTTATCAGGGTGAAGTTTGTGACTTTACACTCTCTGGAAACGTGTTAACTTAAATTTCCTGCTAAATGTTTGGCGCCATTTTTGCTCCCGAAATGTCTTGACCTTTTCTTGTACTTTACTTACCACACACACACACGCACACACATACACACACACGTTGGACTCAGCCTGCAGCCGTGCATGTGTGAGAGTTTTGTGGAGGTGGCAGCGGAGCACTTCGGTGCCCTTAGCAGAAAAAAGCGACCGGCCTTCGGTGCTCGAAACGGAATACATAGAATAAAAAATCTTCCCAGCAGGCCTCACTCACGTGACCTCTGACCTGTGACGACTACATGTGGGGAATTTTAGAAAAAGGCGGCAAAGAGTGTTGAGGTGACACTGACTCAAAGTGGTTTTTAGGTGATAAAATCAATGTAGAACATCTCAGAACGTCAACTCTTACACACACACACACACATGCACGCACACACACACGCACAGTGTCACGTCAGTATGCTTTATGCGATCAACACAAACATCTCATTATTTTCTGAATCCTCTTCCTGTTGGTTTGCCCTTAAATCCTCACAATATCCAAAATAATGTGTTATTTTTAGGGAATTTTTAAGAATATTTTGTTAAGGACACACTTTTGCTGCCCACAGCAGATTTGTCAAGTCCACAAAAATGGCGGAGGAGGCTTGAGAAGAGACGGAAAAGGAGCAAAAAAAAAAAAAGGAAAGAAAACATTGTGGTGAAATATTCCACTGTAAGGGGAAAAACTATATAAATATAAATATTTATCATTGCAGTTGTTCGTAATCAATGCAGGTTAGGTGAGGGGGAGATGAGACCGTGTATCTCTCTAGACTCGCTGAGAAAGCAAAACACACACACACACTCACACACACACAATGAAGGTGCCCTGGGCCACACGGGGGGAATTGAAGTCAGAGTCAAAAAGGGAAAAGAAAGGAAGTGCAGGACGAGGAGAGAAATAAAATGAAAGAGAAGAGCCAAAGGGGGAGAACAGCGATAAAAGGCCAGGTCCTGTGTGTGTGTATGTGTGTGTGTGTGTGTGTGGGGAGAGAGAGAGAGCGAGAGAGAAGGAGGGAGAGAGAGAGAAGCAGGGGGCCGCGGATTAGCCTGCAGGGTCGGCGGAGCAAAAGAGTTGTGGCTCATTCTAACATCTCAACCTTCCTCCTGTCCTCTTCCTCCTCCTCATCCCCCCTTTATCTGAGACCCCTCCCCCGCCCGCACACACACACACACAGGCACTCACACACACACACCTCTCACCCTACCAGTGGCTATTTAACATGGAAATTGATTTAAACAGAAGCCGAGATATCCGCGCCGGGACCGGCGGACAGGTGCCTGCAGTCAGCGCGGAGAAGCTAATGAGGGGTGAGAGACCTCGGCGTCGCTAACAAGGGAGGCAGGGGGGGGGCAAGGGGAGGCGGCCACACGCCGGCAGCGCCGCTCGGCCGAAGAAGGAAGGGATCGGGGGGATAGAGGATAGAAAGGAGGGAGGTGGAATGAGGAGGGCGGAAGGGAGGAGTGGCAACAATCACATGTGATCACAATCAGACATAGTGACCTTTGACCCCGCCCTCAGTTATTCCACATTTTCATTAAATACAATATTTAGGTGAAGACGACAGCAAGGAGAACACTATTAGATGATTGCAGGTTCCATTCTAGCCCTTGAGCAAGGCACTGAACCCAATAAGGTAGTTCAGTCCATCCACTTCCAAATCCACATCCACATTTTTCTTTTTTTTTCACTCCATCAAGCTGTTCCCGCCGATCACACGCCGCCCCGCTCAACGCTGGCGGAAACGCTAGCAGCACAAACAGCATTAACATGCGGGCGCCATCAAAGCGTCCGATTGATCGGCTCCATTGTACCTCCCAATGATCCGCTCCATCATGGCGGCTAATCCCCGCGGCTCTGCCTCCGCCCACACACACGCTGTCGTGACACACGCTCGCTCTGGTTTCGCTAATGATCCGGCTACGTGCGCATGTGTGTGTGTCAGCTCGCCGACTCCCCCGCCATGATTGAGGGGCTAAACTGGCTGAAATGGGGCCTAAAGCGGAGAGGATTACCGACCCCGCCATCATAACCGGGCTCAGATTGAGCTGTCAATCATTGCCCGAGTCTCTACACAATGTAAATATAAACTATTTAGATATCTGTGGCAGCTGTTTGGGGTTTGATGCCTTGCTCAAGGGCAGTTGGACATCACTGTGAGGGGAATAAAATTTATCTAGCAACCTCCAGGTTTGCCTACTCCAGGCTCTGCACACTACATCTGAAATAATGGCAAACACAACACAAAATACGTCAAATACCACAAAATACAAGGTAAAATCAAACCAACATAGTCACACACTGCAGGCAGAATGCACTGAATACACTGAAAAAGAAGGAAGGAGGAGAAGAGCGAAACACAGATTGTGTGCTGAAAGGCTCGTACATAAAGAAATAAACAGGTTGACACAAAATTGAGAAAACCGCAAATACACAACAGCAAACCGGCAAACAACGAACCAACAAACAAAGCAAAGACACAAAGGAGGAGAGGAACAGAAACATGAGGCCCAAACAGGTCCGACAAACGATCTTAAAATACATAAAAGCAAACAACGACACGTCCCGCGGGACAAACGGGACAAACACACACACACAGGTGGATACACACGGATTAAAGCAAACGATGAATCAGATACAACAACAAAAACACCGGGAAAAGTTCAGAACGCGAAGAAAGCCAAAAGATAACTTGCTAAATTTATTAAAGTGAAAGTACACATACTGTACCACAAATAAAATTGAACTGAAATGTACTCACTCGGGTCCGACGCCGGTGAGACGCATCAGGGCGGGGACGCAATTAACCACAAAACCGGAAAAGGACTAAAAACACAACAGAAACTACAAAATAAAACCGAAAATGACCACAGCGTGAGCTACAATTTACGACAAACGGCGAACAAGTCGCACAACTTTGCACAGCGCAGCTCCAACAGCCTGAGACGGGCCCGCGAGGCGCGCGAGTGTTTGTGTGTGAGTGTGTGTGGTGTAATTTATTGTTTGGCGCTCGTTACCTGAGCTGCCGGTACGTTGGAGCGAGGCCGACTTTATTGAAAGTGGAGCCGTATTGATCTCAGGCTGCTGCACAGAGATATTGGAATTCAACATGGGATTATTCTGGTACACTCATGCATGCACGCACACACACACAGATACAGACACGCAGACACACACAGACACACACACTCAGACAGTTGCAGCCATCAATAGGATTAGTGAAAGGTCTGAGCTGTCGCCAGCTTTCAGTTTGTAAACCGCACGCAGCGGCGCGATCAAACCATTAGATAAATGTTACTCGCCAAACACGACAGCTTTGACATTTTCAACCAATATCTCGCCCGGAAAGACATACGCTGGGTCATTACAGTGCGTGCAGCTACGTGGTAACACACACACACACACACACACACACACACACACACACACACACACACACATTACACACTTCCCGGGTGGCTCCAGAGGATGGAGAGTTTGTGCTGCTGCATCTTGTGAGCGTTCCCTCCATGGCAACCGCTTCAAAAGTGAGATTCATCAACTTTATATAGCCTGGCCTAGTTTGTGTGTGTGTGGTCCGGCCCCCCCGCTGAGCGCCGCCGCTGCGCTGTCCACGCTGACGGCCTCTCGGCGAAAAATAGGCCAAAAATCTCAGGACGGCCGTGAGGGCCTCTGAAGTTGCTGAAAGGGGGCGAAACAACACATTACAGGCAGAGTGACGCCTCTCGCCGTTGTTCTACCTCTGTAATGGAATTTGGCGCTGACGTCTGGGGTGTCGTCATCTAATCTGAGCGATTTAATCAGCGATCGGAGACCTCAAAGTGTTTGATGAACCGATCGATCTGCAGGTTTGACTCGACTCAGCATTTCTAATTAAGCGCGTTTCCACAGGAATATTCTGTATTAAGTAAAAAAAAAATGGCCAACTGGCGGCCATAATTGGTTCCTGTGGGTGTGACTTGGTGGAAAAACTCTGACAATGAAAGCGTCACGGTGCCATATTTCACTTTTTCATCCCCGCAGACTCGCAGCCGACTTTTCCCGACCCGGAGTCGAGGGAAAAGCTCACCAAAAGGCGCTTTTTAAGCCGGAGGAAAAAAGGGAGAGAATCCTTGGGAGAGGGAACTCAAAGAGAGAAAGAGAGAGTCAGGGCGGGCGGAGGGGATAAAGAGAAGAAGAAGGAGGAGGAGGGAGGAAGAGCGGCAACAATGGGGAGGAGGGAGAGAGACACACCAGGTACAAGGCCCAAGGAGGCCCGGGTGGTCTGATGGGGCCGTGGTGGTGAGAGGAAGGGGGGATGGGGAGGAGGACAGGGAGGAGGTGAAGAAAGTATGAACGACTCCGCCTCCATTGTGGTTTGCGAGCCGCGGGTTGGACTCGCTTTTATTTCATAATTGCAGGTTTGTGGGCCGAACGAGCTCTCTGTCGCCACGGCGACAAAAACGAGGAGCGACGCCAGATTTCCGACCACAAATCCATTCCAGTTAATTCTGCTGGTTTATTGAGTCCGGGCTTTACAAGCCGCCGTTTGCTAGCGCGCAAATCAAACGGATTTCAATAAAATTTGACTACAGAGCCGCTTTCCTCTCCTGTTTTCCCATAGTCGCAGATAAATCTTTATTTTTATTATTTTTCTCAGCTTCCACGCCTGAAAACGCAGCAGAGAAAAATAAAAAAATAAATAAAAAATGGCGTTTGAGGCAATGAATCAGCTGTCACTTATTATTTAGTGAGGATCCAGTGGTGGAGGCGAGTGTGCCACATTAGAATATTAATATATTCCGCGGCTGCAGCTGGTGCAGCTGTGTCTGCTCTCATTTTATTTTTACACGCTTAATTAATCCTGCTCCTCTCGTTAGGGGGAGAGATGGCGGCCATGGGGGGGTCAGTGCCTTGCTCAAGGTCGTGCTAACTGAGGGAATAGAACCAGCAACCTCACCACCTGAACTGCTCCGTCTTAGGGCTGTGAGCAGATAGATAGATAGATAGATTTACTTGAGATTTTTCAGTTATTTCATTTTATTTACTTAGTTC
Source organism: Carapus acus (assembly GCA_900312935.1). Classification (NCBI taxonomy): domain Eukaryota; kingdom Metazoa; phylum Chordata; class Actinopteri; order Ophidiiformes; family Carapidae; genus Carapus; species Carapus acus. Next base: position 2,340 of record OMPJ01040086.1, on the reverse strand, counting down.
ACATCTCCATTGGTATGTGCCTGTACATCATAATAAATGATTGTGTAACATCTCCTGTTATGTAATGGTGGCTGCTTATATAACATCTAACAGTATATTCTTTTTTTCTATAAATCGAATAGATCTGCACAATCAGCACTTAGACGCTACGGATCAGCCTGACAGAAGCCAGTAGCATCGCAGTGTGTCCATCACAGGGAGTGAAACACAAAAATACGGTTTAAAAAGGAGCCAAACTGCCAAATGTGACTTCAAACATCAGATTTTATTGGTAATTTTGTGACAATATGACAGAAACGTACTCAGTCTCGGAGCTCCACAGACAAGTAGGTGTGCACCTGCACACAGATAGCAGAGAGTGTGTGTATTTGTATTCAGACAATCCAAACCACCTCTAGCTTTTCGCAGTATTAAGTACAAAAATGTATTTTGCCTCTGCGTGGGTGCAAAACATCCATTTTTCACTCTTTAGCTTGGTCGCCATCATCTTTGAGAGCGCCCTGAGATATTTCCTGTCATGATTTGGTGCTAAAACAATGAAATTGCTTTGAAAAATTGAAATTATTTACAATTGCGCTCCCGCGTCTCCTGGCAGAGGCAGTTGAAGCCTGGTAGCTCCAGGCTTCTCCTCCCGTGGCTGGGGTGCCCTTGAGCAAGGCACCACCCCGGAGAATAACAAAGATGGGTAGCACAGAGGAGAAACCTCCCTCGGGATGGGAGATTTTAAAAATGGAAACAAAAAATGTTTTTGCAGCTGACCATCCCTGCAGCTAGCCTCCATCAGTCCTGCTAGCGACACTAATATCCGTCCATCGCACCGCCGCGGCTTCAAGGGCGTCCCAGGGTCAAAGCGGGCGCCTCAGCCCGTCCTGTCGGGCGAGAATATTCGCCGTGGCGGCGGCGGCGGCGGCAGCAGCAGCTGATGTCTGGGGGAGGCTGCTTGTCACCGTCTTCACAGGCACCAGCATGCAATGTTCCTCTGATGTGTGAATCCCTCAGGACCAGAAGATGCCATCCAGCTGTCCAGCATTCTGCCCACAATATCCTCACCTTCCACACACACACACGCAGCATTTTAACACATTCCCCTGCACACACACACATCTGTGTGTGCAAAAAATAATAATAATGTGAGGGAGAGGAAAACGAAAAAAAAAAAGAAAAATCAGCATCCGCGCCTCGGCCGTCCCTCCCACGCGGCGCTGAGCCGACACGCCTGGGCGCCGCGGCACAGACGTGGGCAGAAGGTGGCAGCAAACATGGCGGATGACGGATACGTGACTTGTTTGAATTTCGCTCGGCTTTTATTGATCAACGTTCGCCTTCCGTCTCCTGACAGCTCCATCGATTCCGGACGAAGATGCGGCAGCGGCGGCGCCCCCTCGTTCTCATTAAGGCCAGATGAGACAAAGCCATCATTATTTTGGATGCCACGCCACATAAAAAAAAGAAAAAAAAAGGGGGGTGAGAAATGAGCTATTTTTGAGCGATGGCCGCCATCCTGATGTCCTCTCGCCTCTTTCAATAAAGAAAATGGAGCCTGTGCCCGTCGGCGGGGCCCAGAAATGTGTTTTTAATACAGGAAAGTAGAGTTTTGACCTCTAAATGCAACTCAACACCCCCGGACAGGCGTAACATCATCAGCGATAAAGAAGCGAAAATGGCAGCGACGGGCAGGGAGGGAATCGAATCAACAGACGTGATGGAGGGATGGCGGGAAGTCGCGCTCGGGTTTCAGCCGCCGCTGCTGCTTTCACACGTGCGAGGCGGCGTGCCGGTGCGAAAATATCGAGTTTGGGCGAAGAGGAAGGAGGAGAAGAAGGAGGGCAGCGCGGGTTGTGAGGCCCCGGCACAGGCCAGCATGTGTGTGTGTAAATAGGTGCTACATTAGTATTCGATATCCTGGGGGCTACGCGGGCTAGCTACACCAAGCTAAAACACACACACACTTTCTCTCTCTCCCTTTCCAGGCAATTTCGACTGTGAATCCCGAGTCTAATTCCACTGGGGAATAAGGCACAGATACCAAAACAACTCCGCGCCAGAGTGTTGAGGAATCAAACACGCATGCTAATTCTCTGCGGGAGCTCAAAAAACACACAAAATGTATGAGAAAAATGAAATAAAATATCATCTGGGCGCGCACAGAAATAAACATAGTTTGTTTCATATCCAATTCCAGGGTTAATAGAAATTACAGACAATTTTCGCAGCCTACAAAGAGACGAGTTGCTTATTTTACGCTAAATTAGACTTCAACAATTACATTTGTTGCAAGATGGGAAGTGCGGGGGAGAGAAAGGGTGGAGGGAGGGAGGGAGGGGGCGCTGACGAGCAGCC
>OMPJ01040077.1:6938-19391 GCA_900312935.1 Carapus acus | reverse complement strand
AGCTCTCTGAGCCAATTTTTGCAAAAGTCTCTGACCACAGCAAGGCAGAAGACAATTGATAAAGAACTGGCCAAAATGATTGCATGTGATTTTCATCCATTTTCAGTTGTTGATGACAAAGGATTCAGAGGATTTATTCATGCACTCAATCCAATGTATGCAATTCCAAGCAGGAAAACACTCTCCCAAAAAATCATCCCAGACCTGTATGACAGATAGCGTGCTTCACTGCAAGAGAGGGTTAACAAAGCCTCAGCAGTTTGTTTAACAACTGACAGCTGGACATCCCGTGCCACTACATCCTACTTACTTACTTACATTAATAAAAGTGTTTTTTTACAACAAACATTTGATATTCTGCAAGTCTTTTACACAAGTAGTTAATTTGCGCATAAGTTTACATTTTTGGTGGTAATAAATTAATTTAAGCACCCAAAAATCTGAAGAGCCATTTGGGAGCCGAAAGAGCCGGCTCTTTTCAGTGAGCCGAGCCACAAGAGCCGGTTCTCTAAAAAGAGCCGGAATGCCCATCACTAATGCTGAGGAGCACTACCCGCTCTATCGTGTGAAGCGCCTTGAGATAACTTCCGTTATGATTGGCGCTATACAAATTAAATTTCCTTGCCTTGCTCTGTGCGTCATCTAGTGGTCAATCTAGTGAGTAACAGCCTGGGAGAGAACATACACTTGAGATCACAATACAGGATCAGTTCAGATTATTACTGCACAATATTGTAGACAGAATTCTTCATAGAAAAGACGTGTAAACATTAAATTCTTGATAACTTAGGAGATTTTATTCCTTCAATCAATATTTTTAACTGCAGTATCAATACATTCCTTCGTGTAAATCTGTTGCCCACAAAGGAGCGACTTCATTTTAGACATTCGGGCCCTCCAGCACCACAGCCACATGTTCAACAGGTCGGCATGTATCGATCCACCACAGTTACACCACCAGCAGCCACCAGAGCTGTAAATCATTAAATCAGATTCAAGGATGGAGGGTGGAGACAAAGTAAATCCATTTCTGCTGAGCAGGGGGGAGAGAAAAAGGAAGGTGTCCCATTTTAAGTTTGTGTGTAAACGTACACCAGCCAAATGTCATTTTTAGCTCAAGTCATGTTAAACTTGTCAAACATGGTTACCAACAGTATGATTGACAGACAGGTGGAAAACTTCAAAATAAAAGGGCCCAACGAAGACTTTGGATTTACATACGCGCGATACTCATATTGATTTACCATGACAAAGATGTGCAGCACATGCATACAGTGCAAGTTAGTGGCTCCTTTAGCTTCAAGCATTTCAGAAAAAGGCAATTTTTATACTCTCTCACTTTCTGTCTCACACACCAGCCTCACATAAAAAAAGCCACCAGTGGGTAAAAAACACAGCTGCAGCACTACAAACACACACGTACCCACACACAGCCGTCTAAACATTTCAGCCTAAAACAAACACACACACATACAGTAGATTAGAGTCACTGCTCACTGTGGCTTAGTATGTGTGTGCGTCCGTGTGTGCTGTGGAACAGGGCGACGGGCAGCAGTGCCTCACCCTCTGCACACATCAGCTGTGTGTTGTCCCTCTGTGGAGTGTGTGTGTGTGCGAGTGTGCGATGTTTGTGTTGAATCTTCCTCTATTGTTTGCTGCTTATGCCAACAGTGGGTTGACGTCTTAATTCCCGGGAGGAGTCCAAGCCGATCCCCAAACCTCCCTCTGACACTTGAGAGAGCCCACTGAGACACACACACACACCTACACCCACACACAGAGGCTCAGATGTGGTGTCTCTGCCATCAGTGGTTGCTGTTGTTGTTGTTGTTGCTGCGTTCGCCCTCCATGGCCTTGGCCAGCCAGTCCCTCTCCTGCTCCGACTCAGAGTCACTGGCCTCGCTCCCCTCCGCCGCCAGCAGCCGCGAGTAGTTGATGCGTCTCTGGCGAGGGGCCTTCCACTGCAGCACGGGCAGGCACACGCACCACACCGTCATGGCCGCCGCCGCCACCCTGAACAGCCAATCCAGGCCGAAACGCTGCACCAGGTACCCGCCGCCAAAGCTCCCCAGGCACCTCCCCAGCTCCAGACAGATGGCGCCGTACACCCTCCTCACGCTCTTCTCGGCCCCCAGCGTGGCCACGTCCTCGCACTGCTGCTTCACCGCCCACCAGAGGGCGCCGCTGCCGAGGCAGCTGAGCAGCTGAGCGGGCAGCGCGGCCCAGGGCGCCCACAGGGAGGAGTAGTAGAGGCACTGCGCTGCTAAAACGGCCGCGCCGAGCGTCAGCACGCGGCTGGGGCTCAGGACGCGGGCCACGCGGGTGGCAAGCAGCCCGTACGCCATGTGCGAAAGCAGGCCCGCCGCCAGGCACGCCCCCATGTGGAGCTCGCCGCTCCCGTGGTCCTGCATCTGCCACAGCAGGAAGTCGTCCACGGCCGCGGTGGCCGCTCCAGCCAGGAAGATGGTGACGGCGCACAGCAGCGCCCTCGGGTGGCCGCGCACCAGCTGCAGGGCACGCAGCAGCCCGGTGGCCTTGTCTTGCTTCTTGTTGAGGTGCAGGGGCAGGTAGAGGGCGACGGGCAGGGCCAGCGCCGCCACCGCCGCGTGGCCGTAGAAGTGCACTGCGCCCCTGTAGGTGCTGCCCAGTATGACGCAGCTCAGCTGGCTGATCAGAAGCCCCGCCCCTCCCGCTCCGCAGGCCCCGCCCAGCAGCCCCCACGGCTCTGTGCTGCCGTAGCGGTCCGAGGCGTCCACCGAGTCCAGGTACTCGTACAGGCCGTCGTCCGCCGTCCACTCCAACGGGGACATCACCGCCTCCCACACACAGACGAAGATCAGCATGAGGAAGAAGAGCTGGTGTTGTGTGTCCATCACCTTCAAGTTGCCAAGGAAGCCCTCTTGTGGGTCGCCGTCGCCTTGCAGGCTCTGCGCCTCGACCGTGACCTCTGACCTCTTATTTCTCGCTGATGGGGCCGCGTTAGCTTGTGTAGCGTACAAGCCGTTACGCGGCTCAGCGTGAGGGAGGTTGGCGATTGTGGATGATGGAAGGCGTGGTTGCGGATGAGATGTTGCGTTGGAGGAGGATCTGCTGGTCTGCTGGACGGTGGGACCACGCAAGGCGGGCGGCAGCGCGGTGACTGTGCCGTTACCGACGTGCTGGATGTCTCCCGGACTTGAAATCGTGCTTTGCAGACCCGGGATTTGGCTCTGATTCTGACTTGGACCGGGGCTCGGCAGACTCAGGATCTGGCTCTGATTCAGACTTGGGCCTGGGCTCTGACCCAAATCCGGACTCGGGCTCAGGCTTGGACCAAAGCTCTGACCCAGATCGGGGCTCAGGCCCGGGTTCTGGCTCAGGCTCGGACTCAGACGCGACACGTCACAGCTGCTCTGCCAATGCTCCTTGGCAGATGGGAAAACAACCAGAATCAGGGCGATGGCGCCCGAGCAGACGAGCGCCACGTTGATGACGGTGCGTCTCTTGTTGTAGCTCTTGGACAGCAGGCCGGCCAGGGGGCTCCACACCGGCACCACCAGGTGCTTGGTTCCCATGACGATGCCCGTCATGGCAGGGGTCAGGCCCAGGTGGCGGAGGTATAGGGTAAGGAAGGGCAGCACGCAGCCTTTGGCGCAGCACCATAGGAAGTTGAAGGTGCTGGCCAGGACGATGGCGCTACCGACATCCACCGGCTGGATCCTCTTCATGGCGTCCAGGTCGGGAGGCTCACGTCCACCTTGAATCAGAAGTCACATGAAGCGAGACGCCAGAGGAACCGAATGACAAAAATGGAGGTGTAGTCAATGATTGAGCAAAAACAACATGGCAACCACAGAGTTCAATACATGACCAGAAATACATTTATGGTCAGCAGAAATACATTTCTGGTCTAGAGTTCATGCAAAAACTGATTTCTTGCCTTAGAAATGTTTGTGTAGCCTCTATATATCAGTTTATATAGTATGTAAAAAAGATCGAGCCGATTTGAAATTTTCAGATGACAATAAAACAACTTCTATTGACCCGCAAAAGTGAGTGATGTTTTTACATATTAGAACAACTGACGTGCTCTTTAATAGGAAAATATCACGACTCCTGCATAGTACATGACGCCAATAGTGACGCTAATACTACCGAACGACCCATGTTTGTATCGTGACAGACGTCATTTTTTTCAAAACAGCTGTCTGTAATTTCAAAGCTCTTTTGCGTAAACGAGTAAACGTTCATGTTGGCGGCACAAAGTAGGTTTTAAGACATGAGCAGCAATTACGAGCCCGGCGTTGTGTTTTTGTTGGCATGAATACTAAATAAAATCCAAAGTCAACGCGGGCAGCAGATGTTGGACCACGTCATGTAATCCCGATGCGATTCATTCAGCGAAAAGAAAAACACAAAAACAAAAACGGGTAAACCTGCCGTGAAACATTCTGTACCTGTCCGGCCCCGCAGCTCCGGGATGAGCCTGCACTCACATCCGCGTCTCGGCCGTTTGTTTGCTGTCACGTCCACCTGTCACCGTCACACCTGGGAGGGAAGAAAAACATCCTCCGGCCTACAGCGTCACCCAGCGGCGCGGATGACTACTACAACAACACTGGTCCGAACAGGAAAAACGGAGCGATTTCATCTAGATCAGGGGTCATCAACATTTTTGGCACTGTGAGCTACTTATAGTACCCTGAGTGACACAAAGGGCTACTTGTGACGAATTTCCTCATTTTTTCAGAGGTTGATAACCCTAACCCTAACCCTAACCCTCACTTTCAACTTATGTATAGCTCTACACAGTATTTATGAACCATCATAATTCACTCAGAGACAATAATTCAAAAATAAACACTCAATGAAGATTCCTTAAAGATTGTTGCTAGTCTTAGACTAGGCAATGAGGGCTACTCCATAGGTCCTTGAGGGCTACCTGGTGCCCGCGGGCACCACTTTGGTGACCCCTGATCTAGATAAATAGACAGACAGACAGACAGACAGACAGACAGACAGACAGATAGATAGATAGATAGATAGATAGATAGATAGATAGATAGATAGATAGTTCTAAATCGTGAAATTCCATTTTACAGAATGTTTTCATATTGTGAATAACTCCAAACATTCTCCTCATCGGGTAACAAACTCAGTCTAATTTTTTTTTGTGGACTCATTTACAACACAGAGAGAAATAATTTTGAAAAATGCATGTTAAATAAATCCAGGTACATTGCAGAAGTGTTCAAAATACAAAAATAGCTTATTTTATGCCACGTAAGAAAGCAATTACCCAAAAGATGGTGGATCAGCAGGGTCCTTATCAAGTCAGAAGTACAGAGCCGTTACCATAGTTACAGCACAGGGGTTATTCACGTCCACACGTATCAGATGGAGCGTTGTTCTTTTATCTTCACTCCTTTGAGGTTCCCTGTGAGTACCCGAGTCCTACGGCTGGTTCAGATACTAAAAGGCATTTCAGTGCTGAGCACCGTGGGTCCGATTTGATGGGAAACGCATCAGCATTAAGATGCGGTGAAGGAGGTGATGGGCAGGCAGAGAAGAGAACGGTAGGACGGACGCAGAGGCCGGACCAGTCCCGGCGAGGCCTTGTGGGACCTCCAGTTGGAAGCGTTCCCTCCTGGTTTGCAGCACAGGGACACCTCACATCTGCACAGACATCAGACGGTTAGAGAGAATAGGGTCAACTCTTCTCTTTTCATTGACCTTTGTTTACCTGGTCACGCGCTGGACAATCTTCTTCTCATCCTGATCCAGACACACAGCAAACGTCGTCCCTTCGTCCACGCCGCTCACACACGCGGCGTCCACCCGCACCTCAGACACTGAGATGTGCTGGTGGACAGAGAGGGGATTTAACAGAAAGAGGTGGAGGTGTGTGCGTGCCTGCACGCATGTGTGTGTGTGTGTGTGTGTGTGGAGAGAAGTGGCTATTCCACCGTCTCCAACTTCACCTGGTTGTAGGATTTTTTGGATTTGGAGCTCTGCCTCTTCAGCACCTCGGCCATCATGAGCTTCAAACCGTCCACCGCGGAATCTTACACGCACAAAGACGTTAAATTTCAACACAATGTCCAACAAAAGCAGCAAATTGATTTTTTGAAAGGTTACTTTTCAGGCCTGGTTCTTAAGGAGACACACACACACATACACACACACCTGACTGGTTAGGATTCCTGCAGGCTTTGTGGAGGTTCACCGATGTGCAGACCATCTCCGCCTGCCTCCACTGGCTCCGCCCACTGACAGTCACCTGATGGTGCCAAAAATAAAAAGTTACTTATTTCCTCTATTTTTTGAAATTCTGTCTCCCTGTTGAAGGCCATGTAGCACCTTGTTGAAGGCCACGCTCAGCGTGAGTGGCACAGCCTCCCGCTCACCATCGATACCGAACCGCTTACTGGCAGCACCTTAGAAGAGGAGAAAACTTATGTTAGCATAACTGCGTAAGTGTGTGTGTGCGTGTATCTATGAGTGTGTGGCCTGTGTCTCACCCATGGCCTTCACAGCTCTTGTCCCAGCAGTATGTCCAAGCTCCAACGAGTGTACGAACACCTCCTGTATCCTCTCGCCTCCGACCAGCGTCAGCTGACAGGGAGAGACGCGTGAGTGAGCGAGCGAGCGAGCCATCGAGCAAGTGAGCAAGTGAGGTGAATGACCTCTGACCTCCGCCTGATACAGCTGAAGCAAAACAGGCTGACTGGCATTTCTGCAGTAGTAAAGCACCAAATCGGCCAGCAGGGGGAGACATGCCTGGCTGTTTCCGCAATCGGAGTCTGCGTGCTCCTTACCAACGCTCTGGTAAAGCAAAGAGGGAAAAGAAGAGGTGCAGCAGCCCGATATGTTAGAGAAGAGGTGTCAAACTAAACGCCTGCATGTGCTAAATGACTGTTTCAATGTACCACAGGTGTCAGACTCAAGGCCTGTGGGCCAAATGTGGCGCATGATATCGTTGTATGTGTCCAACAAGCACTTGAATGACTATCTCAGTGTGTAAGTCATTCATTTAAAATGTGCATTGACCCACAAACTACATCTCCCACAATGCGGGTCATGTTACTGGTAAAGTGAAGGAAGCTGTGCCCTGACCAGATACACATTTTCTAAGATGACAGTTTGTAATGAAACACCAACATGGCCCAAGTGAGGAAACCAGGTTGTTGACTTGTTGATTGATTGCTCACTGATGATTGTTGATTAATTCAGGTTTCTTTTCCTGATAATACAGAGAGATGTGCATCATAATAACAGCAAACACTTGACATATTTTTGCATCTATGCAAATGGGATAATTGTAAGTTAAATGAGTAAAAAAAACTGTTCCTATTAGATATTTGTAGATGAGTAGTAACAATCTACAAAAATTAAACTTATACTTCCCTTATTATTGTATTATTATTATTATTATTATCGGGGCTAAAATCATGCTGATGTGGCCCTTGGTGAGTTTGACAGCCCTGTTTTAGAGGATGAAGGACGCCAAATCTGCGTTTTGGTGAGGTACCTGCTGCTGCAGAAAATCTGAGGACAGGCTGAGCAGGCTGAGCACATTCTGCTCGTACCAGGGATCCAACATGGCCACTATCTGGGCAATATCTGCTGTGTTGTCCACGCCATCGGCCTCCTGTCCACCGATGGAAACAGAGGGATCCGAAATTAAATACCATACTTCTTCTCTTATTCTATCCTCCTTTCTTCTGTATAACATTGTACTTTTACTGCAGTTGTACTGTTAGTACACTGTTAGTATTGTTTGTGACCCCGGCTGTTACCTCAGTGGGCGTGGCCTTGGACGGACTCTCCATCTGCCCCTCTGCTGGCCCGTTTCCTCCTCCAGGACCTCTCGTGAGTCTTCCCCTTGTGGGCATGAGGTAGAACTGCAGCTTGCAGCTCTGAGTGAGATGTGTCCCGCCACTTTCTGTCCTCTGCAGCCGGCTGTAGGCTCTAGCCAGCCTGCCCACCTCCCTGTCCCCACCGAAGACCACCACCCTGACCAGGACCCGCCGGTCCAGCATATCCGCCTCGCCGCTGCTCAGGATCGGCCTCCTGCGGACGCACACGTGCGGGCTGTTGGCGGGACAGGTCCGTCCCAGCAGGGACTTGGAGCGTCTGCGTGTTGGACCCTCCTTCCTGAGGTCGTCGGGAAGCCCCATGCTTTGTACACGTGAGACGGTCGGGGACGCCGGGGACCTGAAGAGCGAGGAGAAGCGCTCCACGTTCAGCAGAGACTTGGATTTCTTCTTGGGTTTCTTCCTGGCCTGCCTCGCTTGGCTGTCCTGCCTGTCCCGTCTGCCGTCCGTGTCCTCCTGCGGGACGTCCTCGCTGCAGTCGCTGTCCACGCCCGAGGATGCAGACAGCGTCGAAGGACAGCGCGCGCACCCGCCAGAGGAGAGAGAGATGCTGGAGAACACAGACTCCCGAGACGAGCAGGACGCGGAGGAGAAGCGGTAGTCCTCTTTGTCCCCTTCCGCCTCGGCCTCCCCTACGGCCGTGCTGACGTTGGGGACATTGTCCTCGTTAGTCTCCGCCTTGGGGAAACAGTCCGGAGCCGAGTCCTGGTCGGGGTTGCTGGCTAAGATGCTGCTCAGGATGTCTGCGGAAGAACGTGGAGACAGTCTGAGAACCTTATCAAGCAAGGACAGTGGATGCAAGACAAAGAAATTACCAAGGCTGTCCGTGTCCCAGGAGCAAAGGTGACATTTTGGAGACGGAAGTGTGATGGACTCCACAGCGCCTGACAACAACAACCTCATTTCAACAGAAATATCAATATCCATGTCACGTTATTGGTCCAAACTATGAAAAACACATTTGCATCTGTCTTCAAGTTCCAGGTTGTGGACGCCTCTTCCTCTACTTATTTAGCCCAATGCACGTCCCCACTAGAGGGCATGTTGCCAAAACTAAGCACTTCCCCTGCTGGCAAAAATATGACACTGCAACTCAATTAACAAGCTTTAACTCTTAGATGCACACATGGTGTCAAAAATTAACCCAGTGGTTCGAATTTTCCTATATCTTTTTTAAGAAAAATTGTAATATATTCATATTCCTGGAATTCCCCATTAAACATGTTTGTGACAAAAGGCAAATTTTTTCTTTATTTATGTTTTCATTCATTTTGAGGAAATTCTCAATATTTTGAGACGTTTAATTGGGGTCAAAAATGACCCCAGTCGTGAAAGAGTGTAGGTATTGGTAGGTTGTACATCCAAGGGTTAATCTCAAAATCTGTCTCACCTTCAAACAAGAGAACAAATGATTAGATATCATCGAGATGAATTGGAATAGAGAAACAAAATAAATATTTTCTTGAATTCAATAGGCAAAGAGCTCTGACTCGCTCCTGACGACAAAGTTCTCATGTAGATTAGGCAGCTGTTGTCATGGAGACAGACGGCAGGGCCAAATTATCTCTATCTTTTCACGCAGGTCTTCAACACTTCTTGTCTCATTGCCTTCCAATTGTTGGTTGGTCCCGTTGTTGTTCCAACTGACTGTATCTACTGTAGAACATGTTTGCCCGATTGTCCCTCAGTCTCACCAACTCCTGGCCTGGGCACAGCCAGCCTCTCCGCCAGGCTTTCCATGCTGCGGACCAGCTCCTCTCGCGCTGTGCTGAGGTCAGACGCCGCCGCCGCCGCCGCTGCCGCCTCCATGCTGTCGGTCACGGCAGCCAGGAGCTGCTCCAACTCCTCCGTCTGCTTGGTCTGACGGAGGGAAGGAGGAAACGCTCAGGAAAGTGTCTGGTGGAAGGGGAAAAAAAGGCGAGCGTTATCGCCACCTGCAGGATGGAGTGGAGGCCCTGCAAACTGTGTGTGGGGCCCAGAGCCGCCTGGGAGCCGTGCAGGATCAGGCCGATGGTCACGTCTCTGAGGGGGCGAGGGGAGCTGCACAGCTGCTCCGACACAGACTGGACGTCCAGGGGAGCGTCCTCGTCTGGACTCACCAAGAACACCGTCCTGCTCCAGCCACATAGGCACACACACACACACACGCACATACACACAATGCATCAGAGGGGGAACAGAGGGGACAAGGAAGCATGGAGGCCGTGAGTGGAAATATGGGATGAAAACTAATAACAAGGTTTTAGCCATCAAATCCTGTGAAATGTAGGAACTCACATGGTTTTTGAGGGGTGAACATCAGAGCCGAGGCCTTGCTCGCTCCTCACCAGTCTCTGAAAAGAAATCCCTGGAACAAGATTGGGTAAGGCGTATGAGAAACACTTACAGCACTTGTATGTGGGCAAACTACGGCCCGTGGGCCACATCAGGCCCGATGCTTGACTTTATCTGGCCCGCCAACAATTGGTCCAGAATTCACAATTTTGACTGTATTGAAAACAAACAACAAAAATTACAACAACAAAACTAACACTAGACTTTGATGCACTGGCAAGGATGGGTGAACGACAAAACTGGTCCGATAAAAAGATAAATTATGTCACACCATAATGCTTTTTTGCAGTTTGTGTTTGACATGTTGGCACCTTTTACTGATGTGGCCTGTCCTTCAAAATTCATAAGTCATTGTGGCCCATGAACGTTTGCCCACTCCAGGCTTACTGCTAAACAGCACCCTCTAGTGGTTGAACAGATAATACATCCTTAAGAAGTGATTCGTGTAAGTTGCATGTCTGTGTTGCAAACATCCTGCCGAGGTGTCAGCTGGTTGTCGGCCATGCTGTTGAGGTCACGACCTTACCAGGGGCTCGCAGTTCCTGCTGGATGGTGAGCAGCAGGTGTTTGCTGGCCGAGCTGCAGGGTTCAGGCCAGGACAGGAAGTTGTGGAAGAGCAGGTAGGCGCTGTGCAGCAGGCCACAGTCAGGAGGGATGTAAGGAGTCTGCACAATGAGGGAGGGGAGATCAGAGCAGGCAGACACACACGTGTAAGAGTGAGCGTGAAATGTGTGTGAGTGTGCATGGGTGAGATCCAGTATTCGGCTTGTTATATTGAACAACATTAGAACCTTTGGCAAAGTTGGAGAAAAAATGTTTCATCTGCATGTGCGTGTGTTTTTTGTCCAGCACGAGCAAAATGTTGATTAATGGATTTAAAATTAATATTTCACCTCTATTTTTCTCCCGTCCCTCTACTCCAAACATCTGTGTTGTGACATTAAGGCACCATGTACACAAAAGACTGGCTGAAAATGCGAAAATATGGGGATTTTGACAAATGATTGTGTGGTTCTGATGGTTTATGTCAGGGGTGTCGGGGTCATTTTCACCCAGGGCCACATCGGCATGACTGTGGCCCTCAAGGTGCCAGATGAAAATGACAATTATTAAGGAGGTGTAATTCAATTTAATGTAAAGTGTAACTTCTCATTTAGAAGAATCTAATATTAATAATTATTTACTTTTTTCAAAATCTTACAAATATTCTAGTAGCATTTGAATAAAAATATGTCAGGTGATTGCTTTTTATGATTTCCTTCCACACAGCAGAGCAACACTGCCACCTCCACCCTCAGCTGTAAATGAGAAACCTCCACTGCGACGGTGACGAAGACCCCCTGCTGCTTCAGACGGTTTCCTGTCTGCGTCTTTGCGGCGACGTGTTCAGACTGTTGTGGCGGGGAAGTGTTTTGCAAATTCAGCCTCCCACATCCATCAAAAAAAGTCAATTTTGACAACAACAATTACAACGCGTGAAACTGACGGCAGCCCTTAGTGGAAGTGAGGCGGCTTCCTCTATTGACACACACACACTCACACACACAAACTCACTGTCAGCAGAGTGGAGGAGAAGAGCAGCGTGAGCGGCACCACTAGCTCGTAGCGACACTGCAGCAACACCTGTGGAAGGAGGCGGATTGTTGTTGTTGTCGTTGTTATTGTTGTTTGGAAAAAGACATGGCGGATTGTGTGCGTGAGTTTATGTGTGTGAGAGGCTGCTCAGATGTTCACGCCACCTGCTCTGTTTTCCCGAGAAGCTGCCACAGAAGGATGAGGAAGTTCTGCGCGTCTCTCTTCACCAGTTCCTCCAAACACCAACGGTTTATGCCGCGGCCCGCTAGAAAGACAGCGGTAACACACACAACATGCACATACAGCTTATTTCTCCTTTTTGGGTTGCTGGCGTGACCACGGGCAGACACGCTGAAAATGTGTCTGCTTGTCTCCAATGATCTGAGGGAGACAGGTCGTCCCTCTGCATAACTCTGACTGAAGCGTCTCACTGATGCGGTTAGAAAAACACTCAATCAGCAGTAAACTCATCTAGTCCCTGGACGCCACTTTCACTTCCCATCAGCCTTCGTCAGTGCCACCCTGTCCAAACACGGTTACATAACAAGTAACATTACTATTACTATACGTATTTTCACAATAACGTTGGAAACAGTGTCATAGTGACAATAAAGGATTCTTATTTTCATTCTTATTTGAATTGTTTGTGACAATAGTCTCGAGTCAAGTCAATTTAATTTGTAAAGCG
>OMPJ01040066.1:0-12731 GCA_900312935.1 Carapus acus | reverse complement strand
CAAGCGGCTACACACACACAGATACACACACACACACACACACACATTCTCTTTTTCTCTGTCACTCTCACACACACAAAGAACCCGTATCGATATATTAAATCTACCACACTTACAACTCTAAGATTATGAACAAGCCAAAAAGGACTTACATTTCCAGAAAACTTTTGTTTAGTATAAATAAAGACGGTCAAAGGATCACGTCTGACGAACCTCCAAACCATCGTCTATGTCCCGTTTGTTAAGAGGCAGAGTGTTTTTAATCATCTTTTGAATAAGATGTCACATGAAAATATACATTCAAAGGGTCAGTTCAGTGTCACACACATGCGCGCACAAGCACAAGGTCTCCGATACGCGCACGCGCGCACACACCTCTTTAACGCCGCTGAATCCATTAAAAAACGGTCAAGTTAAGACAAAACAGCACTCTTTACGGCATATTCGCTCCGGCTTGCAAATTTTCTCTCACGTCGGAACTTGATAAATAGCAACGCGGCATTAACAACTTTATTCCATCAAAAACCACCTCACACATTTGTGGCGCGCGCGCGCACACACCCACCATCTCGCTGTCACCGGAGGAGAAAACACAATCGTGAAACATGACATAGTTGATATATTCTAGACGTATACAACTGCCTCACCCGCGCAGGGGCTGTGTCAGCTTGACGCCCTCTCCGTTGTTGTCCAGGCTCGGGCTCTCCCGGTAGTCGAAAAGCGAGCGTACGGTCTCCGCCATGTTCACGACAGCGATCACGGATCTTCGGCCACCGCACCGTTCAGCCTCTCGCTCCACTCTCCAGCCGCTCAACTGCCTCGCATCAAGGTTATTCCAGCCGCTTCCACCGCGGGGCGCGATGGGGGGGTCTGGCGCGCGGAAACCGACAAAAGAGTCCGTTTTATCTGTCACAAGCACCACACCGGCCGGGATTATCTCACAAAAGTAATAACGTGCAACATTTGTTGTAACTGAGCTCCAACACGGTGTTCATCAGCATGGTTTACGTAGATTTTATCGACCGGATAATGGAGTCCACCCCCGCCCGGGAATGGACGCGCTCGCCAGGCAGATGAAAAAAGTAGACCGTTTCTAAGAAGAGTGATTAGCTTGCTAACTAAGGAGCGAAATAATGGAAGACACAAGGGTGGTGAGGCTATCGTGAAGGTTCGCCGTCCAGACACGCGGAGCCGCGTTTGATTTGAGAGAATTTGCGGCGGCCAGTTACTATTGTTCAGAAGCACACACACATGCGCGCACACACCCCGCGCGCGCACGGAAACAAATAGAGGCGCGCGCGCACGCACAAACACACACACACACACACACACACAAACACACACACACAATTATCAGTTGTGTTCATTTTATGGACTCATAATCACCGAATGTCTTTGACAACACAAGAAATGTGCACGTCCATACGCCACATTCACTGTCTTCGTTATTGATTTACGACCCACGTGCACCCCGTGATGTCAACTTTCGGACGGCCACATTTAAATACAGTATGCATGGTAATATGGAGTATGGTGGTCTGTAGCCAGGGCCACATAAATATCAAGGGTCGATTTCACAACATTATAAGATCTTAAGAAATATTTCATTGTCGAGACTGTATATGCCCTTTATGGGAGTCCCTAGTTTGTTCTATAACACCATGACAAGTGAGAAATTACGCCTAAGTATGATGTCACAACTTCAGTAAGCATGTTCATTGGGTTGTACCATCCATGAGTAACCACCAGTGTTCAAAAACTATCTGTTGTCATATGCTGCCGTAGTAATGTAAGTAAAAATATCATTGCCTTTGCCCTTTGATTGCACTCTATGTATTGGTAGAATTAGACTAATTCCTTTGTCAATCAGATGAGGACATCAGCATTTTTCCAATCACAAAGTTTAGTGTTGTAAGGCATGCTGTTCACCACACTGGTGAATTTAGTTGATTTACTACCTATCATTGTGGTTTCCTGTAATTTGTGTCAAAATGAGATTTGATTTTGAAATTAGTCTGAAGGATCATGTCTTCAGCACTGGGTCTGATGGTTCTGTGGTCCTAGTAAATGTATGGGAGACTTACCCTGCCCACCCAGGTGTTGCCTCCCTCCAAGCAGGGGCCCCAGCCAAACATGCCACTAGTAGGGTGATAATGATGAGATCCGTTTGCTGGTTTCAAATCCGCAGACATAGGGAGTGTATCCACTGGGAAGCCTACCCCAGCCTGAGGTACGGCTGCTGGTAATTGCACCTAGGTCTGAGTACTGAGTGCATTATCTGTATCAGCCCTTTGCCTCTTGACTCAACAGATTGACAGAAAAGTGATATACATGCAAACATCACATGGGTTTGTGACATCACACAGTGTAATTACAGTAAACTATTGTTGCTCTGCATTGTATGGTAATTAGAATGATGAAGGCTGAAGGCCCTCTGAGTGGAGTCTGCGCATTTTCCCCGTGTATGTATGGCTTCTCTCCAGCCCCCTCCCACCACTAAAATACATGCACAGTAAGTGACTTTGTGATACTCAAGTGCCCAAAGGAGTGATGGACTAGCGACCTGTCCTGAGTGTACCCTGCCGGCGCCATAGGACAGCTGGGACCCCCATGATCGTCGTGGTGACCAAGTGAATGGACCAAACATTGGGTTTATCAAATGTTGATATGAGTCCTATTTACAAATACGACAACCTTTGCTGTCTCTGCCAAAAAGTATATTTATTGTCTTTTAAATGTGACCTAATATATTAACAGGCTGTGAAAAGGTATTAGAAAAACTTAAACAAGCTGCCTGACAAGGGAGCCCATTTGTCTGTAGGTCCCTGGACAATTCTTGTCAGAGAATCTCAAAAAACAAAATAGGTGGATGAGTTTAGTGAAACCTGACAATGTTTCAAAAATAGCTCCTATGTTTTCCGATTGTAAGCAAAAAACTGTGGCAGCCAATTGGTCTGTTTCCAGGAAAATCACCCAGTTTTTCACAATGAAGACTGTTGTGTCACTCTCATCTGCCTCTGTAGCATTGTCCACACTTTGAGGGGCTTATCTTCCTCTACCCCAAACCCTCTGCACTTCAGGGACTGACAACACAACCACAGCTGTACTATACTGAAGCTTGGAGCTAAATCCCATTTTCAGCTCTAAATGCCAGCTCACTGCTGTACTCCAAACCAGAGACCAAAGTTCCTCTTGTTTTGCCATGTACAAAGGATAGAACCTATACATGTACTACTCTTGCCCTAGATGATGGACAATAGGTTTCATCACAGGCCTCATTCTACACAGCCTGACCAAAGGACCGCATTGTCAATGCTTTCAGGCACATGTGTCAAAATATAGGCCCGTGGGCCAACTGTGGCCTGCTCCATCATTTTATTTGGCCTGCAAGCACCTAGAAGATTGTCTTAGAGTAATTCTAATGTAATTCTTTTAAGCATGCACAGACCCCTTAACTACAGCCTCCACAATGCATGACAAATATCGATGGCACCCAACCATTCCATTGTGGTATATCCGCGCACGGAGCTTGAGAGAACTTGAGAGAGGTAAGATGCATATATATTTGAGTTTCAATGTTTAAAAAACGTAATATGCTTTTTGTGATGCAAGGAGTTTAATTTGTCAGCATTTTGACACCAACTTTAAGGTAAAGAATACCAAATTGAGCATCCAATAAACAACAAGTTGTCCCAAGAAATAATAGATTGTGTTTGTGGCATACAGAGTTCAAAAATCATATGATTATTAACTGATGATTGTGGATTATTTCAGGTTTCCTCACCTGATAAATTACCAGCATTAGTATCATATAATGGCGCAAAAGATTACACACTTCAGCATTAAATCATATTCACGCTGCCTCTATACCTGGCAGTTGTGCTCTGGCCATTAGAGAGCAACCATTACACTGATGTGGCCCTCTGTGAGAAGGAGTTCAACACTCCTGCTTCAAGGGAATCGGAACTTAGTTGCAAGGAAGAGAAGTGGTTGGCAAAAGGAGGTGCAGAACCTCATGTTCCTCAATGTTGAGATAAACCAGAAAGTGATGTTGCACTTATGGAGGTTGATCTTTAAAAAGAGTGTGAGCCCACATAGATGGAATCATGGGTAGTCTCCATCTTCTACGCCTCCAAACGTCAGAACCCTTGGAAAGGTTGGCAACATCAAGAACAGGTTGCTCAAATCGACTGAATGTCAGGTAATTGTTGGGCTGTTTTTATGAGGGTGTGGGGGGTATTGGGAGAGACAAGGATGGTTTTGTGTATGATGGTAACTGAAGAAAATTAGATTGTCATATTTTGACATAACACACCAGGACTCTCTCAGCATGACATTCATAGACCTCCATAGTTTACCCTTCATGGAATCGGAGAATCTTAAGTTTTGATGTCAATCCTGCCAAACCCTCCTCCTTTTGTCTCCAGTCTGACTCTGACTAGCCACGTCTCTAAAGCAACAGAGACGCGTCAGTTCACTAATTGGTGTCCATTATTTCGATACGGATGCGAATAATAAGAATAGTCTCAGTCTAGATTTTCCATCCATCCACTGAAATCAGACAAAGCATCAGCCTTTGTGAATCTGCTGAGGATCCAGTATCACACTCAAGGTCACTTGTTACTCATCGGTTCTAGGTTGTACACATCGGATGGTTCTACCATTAAAGATTGATTATGATGTCATTGGGCAGGTCTCTTACATCACAAGGACAGAGGGGAACATACAGTGAGAACTGAAATGACACGCAACATTCACTGTGTGAAGATCTGGAAGCTCCACTTGAATTATAATTCAGTTCTGTCTGCACGTGCATACCATCATGAACACTTCATCACCTGCATTAATACACCCAGACGCATGCTCACACGCACGCGCACACACGCACAGAGGCATGCGGCTGCGCACACACACACACATGCATACACACACTTTCAAATATGCAACTAGCCTTACACAAGTGTTCAAATCTCAAGACAACAATCACACACATTCGAATTTGAGGCAAATTTAGACTGATACACTACCACTCCACACAAACTACAGATACACACAACACACACAACACACACACACACTCACACACACTGAGACACACACTCACAATGCAACACACACTCATACCATTCCAATGAAGGGCACACACACACCCGCAAACACACTGACTCACACACCATTCGAATACAGATCACACTCACACACAGTCACGCACACGCACAAGTACACACACGTGCGCACGCACACACACACAGCATTCATTTCCCTTTCATTTGGTACAGGCACATATTGTGCTCCTGCTGCAACACACACACACACACACACACACACACACACACACACACACACACACACACACCATTTGCAGAGCTTGCTCCTAGGTCTGACACACACACACACACACGCGCGCTCACATGAGCACACACGCACACACTAACACAGTCACTCACACACACCCCTCCCCCTCTATCTCTGTCAGACACACACAAGTACACACACACACAAGCACACACACTCAGCCACACAAACACACACACAAGTACACACACATTCCCTCCTACGCAGGCGCGATCTCACACACACACACACACACACACACACATTCCCTCTTTCCTTTCACACACACACACTCACACACGCACGCACACACACATACGCACACACACATACACACACACACACACTCTCTCTCACACACACACACATCCCTCTAATACACCCCTCCCCCACTCTTTCTGATACACACACACCCTCTCTCTCCCTCTCTCTCACTAGCACAGACATACACACACACACACACACACACACTCACACACACAGCACACACACATTCCCTCTCTTCCTCTGCTTCTCTCACTCACTCATTCACTCACTCACTCACTCTCTCACACAGAACACACACACACTGAAAACACGCCTGCGCAAACATTCACAGGCACACACACACACAAACACACACGCACACTCTTGCACGCACGTACGCACACCACACTCACACACAGACACACACACACACACACACTCGCACACACTCTGTCTCCTGCCTGCTCTCTCCCCTCCCTCCCTCTGTCTGTCTCTCTTTCCGTGTGTCTGTCTCTCTCTCTCTCTCTCTCACACGCACACACACACACACACACACACACACTCTTTCCTGCCCTCTCTCCCCTTCTCTTTTTTCATTTCTCTCTCCCTCAGACACACATACACCCACATGAGCACGACTGCGCAAGCACACACTGACACATGCGCACAAGAACACACAGACACACAAACACAGGCAGACACACACCCATTTTCTTTCTCTCCCTCTTACACCAGCATATTTTCTCCCTCTCTAGCTTGTTCTCGTTCTCTCTCCGTCCCTCTTTTTCTCTCCCCCCTTTCTCTCTCTCTCCCTCTTTCTCTTTCTCTCTCTCTTTCTCTGTCTTACACACACACACACACACACACACACCCCTTCCACAGGCATCCTGGCTGCCACTCCTCTTAACAACCACACACACACACACACACACACACGGAAATATGTGCTCACACACACATTTGTGTACACATAAACACGTAAGAAAATACACAAGCTCACGCACGCATGCACATGAGCAAACACACGCACTCACTCCCTTTACACACATACACACACACACACACACACACACACATCCTGTCTTATGTATAAACCTAAACATGAACTTAGATATGTATGGAGACACACTAACACACGCATGCATGCACGCATGCAACCACGCAGGCACACACACACACACACACACACACACACACATTTGGCATACTGAAGTGTGAATTGGCAACATCTGCAAACCAATCTGTCATTAAGTCACGCAGATCACACATCAGCCAAGATCAGTTGATTTAATCCTGTAGGCATGAAACAGAATCAATAATAAATATGGTTTGATACCAAAGTCTGAATACTGTCACATGGTTACACAATCAATCAATTTAAATACACATTTTCTTAGAAACACTTTAGTCTAGACAATGGACGAAACTCTTCAGTTTGGATGTTGTATGGCGACTAAGCGCTCTGATTCCAATCAGACACCTCATGAGAAAAATGTTAAGTTTGGGACTGAAATAGGACCAATTTTCGCAAATCACACTTTTTCTCTTGCACTTTGCCTGCTTCTCTTCGAGTCCGTCGGAAAGCCGGACTGACCCTGTTAGTCACACGATTCCTTTATCAGAGTAAATGAAAGCGAGGAGAGCGTTTAGGTGCTGCTTTCCTCTCACATCTTCAGTGACAGTGTTTCATCCTGAAGTAGGTTTAGCCTTCAACATTAACACAGGATAGGAAACAGGCCTCAACACCGGTCATAAAAAAAACTCTAACAAATAAACCCATAAAACCTTCAGAGTCTCATATCTGGTGGACACCGGTGATTCAGAATAAAAGATACCGTACTTTTCACCACACCGTAAGACCTGTGTGTGAGACTTAGTTTTTAGAATTTCCATGTATTGGCCAGATGTGATGGTAACCTGATCCTCTCCCTCTGCTCTGGGCCAATTGTGTACAACAACAGCAGAGGTCACAAGAGAGGCCACCTGGTGCAGCGACACTACAATGCTTAACGAAGGCCTCCAGCGAAGAAGGAGACAAAATCTACAGGAATTAATCAAACACACATAGGAACAATCTGCTGCCAGGAATGTTTCTACGTGTTTGTCCACTTTCTGCGCTGATCCAGTGAAAATGAGGCTGCTCTGTGATGTCAGAGTGCAGCTAATGAAGAAGTACTGA
This sequence comes from Carapus acus, assembly GCA_900312935.1. NCBI lineage: Eukaryota > Metazoa > Chordata > Actinopteri > Ophidiiformes > Carapidae > Carapus > Carapus acus. The sequence continues at coordinate 4,972 of OMPJ01040066.1, read as the reverse complement.
GGGCTTGGATGTGATCTTTGACCACTCCGACGTTGGAGGTTTGCCATTTGGTGCATGTCGGCCTGTGTTTTCTCTAGCCAGCCTGTGCAAATCATGGAGTGAGCTGAAAAGTAAAACAAAAGCAGCAAATAAATGTGATTCATGCTCTGTGAGAAAATAATAAATCAACAGAAAAACAGATGAACAGATGGGAAAACTGTAAAAATAATTAATTTTCCGAGTATCACGTTGATGCACTGTTTCCAAAAAAATAAAATTGACTCAAGATTATATATATAATTGTGACTTGATGAGAAATAATTCAGCAGTTTATGTTTGTGTATATAATAGGGGCAGGATGAGGGGTGTATTCATGTGAACCCAAATCTAAGTAACAACAGTTTTTGAGAAATAAATATTACCACATTTTCACAGACAACAGGTTTGCATACATCCAGTGCACACTTCTACAATAACAATCGACAATAGTTTGGGTCCGTTAAAAACAAAAGTAGCGAGTTACCTTTGTACAATCCTCAGTCTACAGTGACACGCCACCAAATACCTCGTCATACTTAAAATAGACAAGCAAACAAATACAATCTCGCATCCTTTCTTGTCATCCAACATGTCTCAGTCGGCACATTCTAATGGCATCTACCAGGTAGGTGAGTGAGAGAAACAACAACAACAACAGCAACAAAAAAAAAAAAAAAAACCTATCAGAGATTCTCAGCTATCTTGTCTTTTTGCCCGAGGCTCAGTTCATCCTCCAAGACGTCACTGTGAACCTGTGGCTGCTGCTAATTTAGCCGCTAACACACACGAAATTGGATTGACAGGATGATGTGTTGAAGGGCATTTTTGATTAAATTCTGTGTCACTTGATCACATTTTAGCTTTTCTGCACAGCACAATGACTGTTTCATTCTCAGCAGAGCCGCTGAGACAGCAGAGCAGACATAAAATCATTATTTTATAAAGAACCAAACTCAAATGCAATCGAGTTGCTTCAGATGTGAGCTTGGAGGCCTTGTGTAATAATGGCCGCATTACAGAGCGCGTTGCTGCAAACCCTGCCCGACTTCACTTAGTGTTAAACATTAAATGCCATTACTTTTTCAACCGGCGATTACAGTCCTCAAAAATGTGTCTCGAGAAAGAAAGAAATTCTAAAAAATTGCACTCAAACAAAGAAGAAAAAAAAAGAAAAAAAGAGCAAAGCGGTTGTGTAATTGCGATTCTGATACTCTAGAGGGTGCTGTTCCCTTGATTAACAGTCAGATGATCATTACCCACGGGGTGATGATTTACCACACACACACAGGGCGGGAGAGAGAGGGAGGGAGAGAGAGAGAGAGAGAGAGAGAGAGAGAGAGGAACAGAGGGTGAACCACACACAGTGGGCGCAACAATGGGCCGAGTTTCGGATGCTCTCATTTCCATGACAATGTGCCCCTCGCTGACCGTTTGCTCTTCCATCCACAGTCAGTCTTGTTTGTTTGCCCTGATCACAAATCAGAGATCGCTCTGAGGTGGCCATTGCGGGCAGAGGAGCAGCATCAGCTGGTCAAAAAACAAAAAAAAACAAAAACAAAAACAAGAAAACAAACAAACACCAAGACAGAGAGGGGAAAGAAAGAATACCAGACACAACCTCACCACACCAGCACACAGCGCAGACACGTGAGGCTGTGTGTAGCGTGAGAGATGGAACGTGCCGGCTCGACTAAGTGCTCTTCTTAGCCACGATTCCGCACTCCTACCATCTCTCTCTTCACCTCTCTCTTCATACCATTTCCCAGGTCCCCATTCATGCAGCTCCTCTGGCAGGCAGAAATAATCCCACCCACTCGGCGCCGTCTCCCTCTCTCCCTCTCCGGGGGTGTCCATCACGCTCCGTGTCTCTCTGTGGCCCGTCGCCATCGCTCTGGCCGCGTCCCTCCTCTCTCGCTCCGTCACTCTCCCGCCGACCTTTTTCACACACTTCCTCTCTCTCATTACTCCTCCTGACACCCACACGTGCGCACGCTTCTCACTTTCTTGGTCTCATCTCAGAGCGCTCCTCGCGCTCCTGGCTCGGCCCGTCCACGCCCGCTCCTTGCCCGTGACCGACGGCAGGGCTTGCAGGGTGGTTACGGCCGTTAGCGCCCAGAAGTCCAACTCCCTGTAGACGCGGTATATCCACAGCTTGACCTCAAACAGGTCGGTCGAACGATCTATCTGCAGGGGACGAGAGACGGATCAGCTGCTTGATATGCCCCCAGCTCTTTGGAGTAAATGGGGACAATAATGTCCACATGGATTCCTACCTCCGCGCCGTCGATGCTGGGGGTCAGGACCGCCGTGCCGTCCATGTTTTTGGCGAGTTCGGCCGTGTTGATTTGGAGCAACGAGAGCCTCTCCTTGACGGTCTTCCTCTGACTCTCGTACTCTCCCTTCACCACGTCGCCCAGCTCTTCGTCCTCCTTGACCACGGCTCTCTCTAGCAAGCTGCGGCACTGCAGCAGAGCGGAGTGAAGACGCCACAGCCTGTCCCTGGCGTCCAGCTGCGACGAAGGAGGAGGGACGGACACCAGGCGGCTCTCGGCCACCTCGGCTTCTGTGGTGAAGTTCTCCTTCTTTCTCTGGGTGGGATCGAGCGGCAGAGGCAACCGAGGGAGTAAAGAGAGCAGACAATCAAAAGCAGCGGGGAGAATGGAAAGCGCTCAAGAGGAAGAGGAGCAGGATTCGGGACAACTGAGATGTAAATGGTTCCTATAAAACCCTAAAACCACATTGGCGTCACAGCTGCTTCACAGCCATTTGGCTTAATTGTAGATATACAGCCTGAGATTGAATGGATTTCTCTGGTTCGACCCCAGTAAACACCTCACTGACATATGTTGACGATGAGGCTTTGGCACACAAATTAATGTAAGCGAATATTAATGAATGAGCTTCGGTTATTCCAGCCCATCTGTCATAACGTCGTGTTTTTCTTTTGCGTGGGTTGAAAACGGGCCACAACTTGACTTGAGGTGTGTTTTCAAATCAATGCCTCTGACCCATCTGCATGGCATCCACTGTGATAAACTAAGAAAAAGGAAAAGTACAATGAAACATATGAGGAAACCACAACACATAAATAAGCCGCTTATATACGGTCAGATAAGGTGTAACTGAATGTGCAGCACGCTGCGATACAACATGACATAACCAAATTTTATATGATACAATATCCGCCGTCAGATTCATCACACATAACTGGCCAGCTGCTTTAAAATGCCATAAAAGCAGCGCTACCTGAAGCCCACACAGACACGCCGACAAGCACATTGACGTCCGCGTAATCCGTGTATACGTCCGCCTTTGAAAGGCCGCTCACGGGAAAACAAACTCTATACGCTGGCAGTTATTAGTCTATGAAAATGAATCAGCCCATTCTGCCAGAGTGAAGTGTATTCAACCTGATAAACTGTGCATACACTTCGGGAGGCATGATTGCATTTGGCATCATCCTTGACTGGTTCAGTGAGCTGTGAATCCCCCGGGGGCGCTCCTTATGACATTATACACAGGCGTTAATGTTGGAGCCTGTGTGCAAGTTGGTACGAGTGTGACGGAGAGGGCCATTCCGACGCGAGGGCCTCGTACGAGGCAGCGGGAAGCGCTTGTTTACTGTTCAGACTGCAAAGGAAATGGAATCTGGGCGGTTTGGCGATAATGACAGTCAGACACAACATTGTCGCGGGTCACCAAAAATGTGGCCGCGTCTGCGCTGAGGCCAGACAGGAGATGGAAAAGCGGGATCCTGACTGATAAATATTAGATTTGTGTAAGGTGAAGCCAGGCTGAATCTTCTGTCCAACTTGGTTAGGTTTAGGGTCAGGGTTAAGGTCAGGGTAAGCCTCAAGAGGAGAGCCATGATCTCCAAAATTTCCTGCCTGACCAGCAAGCTCATATCTTATTGTAATCTCGGTTCTAATGCCCTCTTGGGGGTCGGGGGCGGGAAGAGGTTGCGTGAAGGACAGCGGTAAACACTGTGCCAGGAGAAGAATGGAGAGTAGATGCAAAGGAGCAGAAGGGGAGGTCAGGTCCTGGATGTGAAGCGGATGAAGTTACATTCCAGGCCACTCCCTCGCTCCAAGCCAGACACATGAAAGGACGGATGAGGCAGCGAACTGGCAAGAAACCAACAAGTTTTAATAACTAACCACCGGCTCGCACAATGATAGGCACAGAGGCAAGGCTGGCAGGCAGCTGGAGGAAGAGAGATGAAGGCCCATGGTTGTCATACCAGCTGATGAAGCAGTGCCAGAAAACTGTCCACCACGTCATTTCAATTCAATCCCCCCATCCTCCACATACACACACACACACCCTCCACCCACCTACACACACCACTGGCTCTGCATTCCTCCATCCCCACTGTTTCCAGCGTTCCCTCTCTTTCCAAATATACGCACAGATGCGCAGATATAACCGTATTTCCCCCCCTCTTATCTCTCATTTGCACACATCCCCCACACGCAAACTTTCTCTCTCTCCCACTCCCTCACACACACACGCGCGCGCGCGCGCGCGTGCCCACACACTGTCACATGCAGGCAATGACACTGACGCGGTGGAAACGCAAATTCCTAACTCATCACAAACTCCATTAATTTTCCGTTTAACCTTGGCCCATTTCTTTCAAACTCTCTTGTCGCGCGTGTGTGTGTGCGCGCGCGTGTGTGAATGTCACAGTAAGTCTGTAAGGAGGGAGAGAGGGAGGGAGGGAGCGACAGCGGACTGCAAAAGATGGAAAATATAGTTCCATTACTCACAAAAAGTTCCAGCAGGATGCAGCACTCGTGGTGCAGCTGCTCGGCGATGGCCGCTGCCCTGGCCGTGGTGGTTCTGCTCTGATCCGAGCTCCTGGTGCGCCTGTCAGCCATGAGGGAAACTCCGCCGAAGCGCCGCGATCGCCAGTAGTGAGGTCGGTGGGACGGCGACGCGCGGGCCGGCCCCT
>OMPJ01040058.1:0-10032 GCA_900312935.1 Carapus acus | reverse complement strand
GTCGCCCTCCAGCTCTGCCCGCAGATATGTGCAAGCTGATGCCTCCAGGCTGGCAGAGAGAGAGAGAGGTAAAGAGAGAGAGAGAGAGAGAGATAAAGAGAGAGGTAAAGAGAGAGAGGGAGAGGCATCCGAAAGACAAAGGAGGAAGGAGATGGGGTGAGGGTGGGAAGGAGGGAGGGAGTCAGAGACTGCGCCCAACTATCTATCTATCTATCTATCCATCTATCCATCTATCTATCTATCTATCTATCTGTATGTATGTCTGTCTGTCTGTCTGTCTGTCTCTTTTTCCAAAGCACTCTGTCTGTTTTCTCTTTTCCTGCCCCCTCTCTCCCTCCTCTCCATCTCTCCACCTCCCCGTCACATCGAGAGCAGTAGATCTAAAATACATCTTTTTTTGTTTTCGTGGCATAGACACTCACACACCCCCTCCCACACCCCAGTGGCTTATTTAAGCCACTTTGAGAGAGTCGGGGTCTCGGGAGCGAGTTGAGACTAATGCACCCGCGAGGCTCGTGGGCGATGGCGGGCCGACGCGGCTGGCAGAGCCGCGACTGGCCAGCGAGGCCGAGCTGCCCACGGGCCAGATAAGAGCCTGTGCACCTCCGCCTCATCCCTCTCGCCCGCCCTCCCTCTCCCCTCCTCCTTTTCATCCTCTCTGCCATCTCCCATCGCGCATGCTCTCTTTTCTCTGCCTCAGACACACAATCTCACACACTCCATCTCCCACACTTTCGGTGGCTGTGACTTAGACTAACTGGCATTTGTGCAGAGCGCAGAGGCACAGCCCAATCACTGGAGAGCGTTAATAAACTGCACAAACACACACACAGAGCAACAATGTACATATACACACTCTTAAAAAAAATACTTTTCAGTGTGCGTTCATTGATGCCTCTTTCTCATGGCTCTCACTCACAGACACACGCACACACACTGTGCTACACTGCTGCCCCTTTGTGCAGCCGAGCAGTGATGTCTGAGGCATTACAGGCTGCATGACTGAGCTTTTATCAGATATTGGCGCTGTTGAAATGGATGATCACAGCACTTCTCCGTGACCAAAAGACAAAAAGCTTCACTCTCCTCCTTTTGCCACACGGTCTCCCTCCTCCTCTCGCTCCCTCTCGCTAAATGCACAGCTGCAGTCATTTGTTACACCCAAAACTCGGGCGAGAGAGGTAAAAAAAAAAAAAAAAACAGTTTTCCCAGGATCCCCCACAGTGTCACATCCTGCCGCGTGTTTCTGTCGCTGTTGTTTGAGGTTCCTCCCGATAGAGCAGGAAGCCTGGCGCTGTCGTGGCAGCAACAGCTGGGACATTCCCCTCCATTCCCCCAAACCCTTTTGCGTGCACGAGAATGTGTTGATTAACTAACCCAAAGATGTCGCTCTCCTGTTTGGAGGGAAAAACAGGAATGGCTTAAGTTTCTTAAGTTTTCCACTTTTTGCATCCCACATCCGCTTCCTCCCTCTCGGATTATGGGGAAGGGGGTCGTCTCAAACGCCGACACTGTCGCATGTGCCCGCAGCACGCCGCAGATAAGGGAACTTTTTCAGTCTGAGCTGCATCCTCATCCCCTGTTATCTTTCCAATTAATATCTGCCCGCGTGCTGCCTAGCCGTCTGCTGTGCAGCTAATGATCCGGATTACAGCCTCCCGCCTCCCCGGCAGTCACAAAGGGAGCCCGACTCCCCTCCGAGCCGTCACCCATACCCCGCACACGGGCAGCCACACACACACACACACACACTCTCTACACCATTGGCATGACAGACGCCTTACACCTTCCCTCTCTCTCGTTTGTCTCTGCTCTCTCAGACTCCAGCGTGCTGGCGCAAGCACACACACACAGACACACACACGCTGTGCGACAGTCCATCTCTCTCGCCTGCCCCTCTGTCATTCGACGTAAGAGCGGAGAGATGTCTCATTTAAAACCAAGGCGGAAACTCGCCATCACCGCCTTGCTCTTCCTCCTCCTCATCCTCCCTCTCCTCCTCCGTCACGGTGTGAACACTAATGAAGAAGAGATGAGTCCTCTACTGTGCCCCCATTTATCACGGTGACCGGGTGACGCGCACACTCATTCCGACCACACCGCCACCGCCACATGCGCACACGGACACACTCGTTCTTTCTCTCCGTTTCCCTATTTTTTTGCACTCAGACACTCTCCGCCATCTGCGGCCTCACTTTCTTCTCATTTAGTGTGGTCAAACCAAAGCGGTGCGCGAAGAACTGCTGCGTTTTCAGCGCGATTAGCTACCTGGAGTGTTTTTGGTCTCTCTCGCCGTCTGCATGCGGTGAATACAACATGGCCAGCTCCCCTGCTTTGTCTCGTCTATTTTTTGTTTTTATAAGAAGACACACCCTCAAAGACATATTTCATGACTTCAATCATCCCTCTAGTGGCCTCTTGCTGCATTTTAATCTAGACTTTCCAACCGAAACAACAAATGATTCACTCAGCAGGAGACCACACTCAGCTCCTAGTGTTGCGTTTGACACATTTGTCTTTTGTTTCCTTTCTCTCATCATCATCTGACATATTCGGCAAAAGGCCTGTACATGGTAACGTGAGTTTGTCTGGCACCCTCTTACTCTCTCCCGCTTCCCCCGACAGAGGACGTTTTCTGCCAGCCCCTACTCGGACCCCATTCAAGTCCTGGCCAGCAGCATGTCTCCCCGCATGGAGCAACCTGAGATGCTGTGGGTGATGGGCCCCGTGTTGGCCGTGGTCCTCATCATCATCATTGTCATCGCCATCCTGCTCTTCAAGAGGTAAAGCCTGGAAACAGTAATAGGCTTTTGGTTTCATGTGTGTCGCCCAGTTTGCTTCCCGTTTCAGTTTGGGGCGCTGTCACGTGCTCACATGCGGGGTCCCTGGTTTCATGTGGTTGCATCAGGAATGTCGATGAGAGGAGTGCCCCACACACATACACACACGCCAACACCCACCCACTGGTTCCCTTCTGCCACTTGGCCCCAGTTTTCTCTCACACCAATTATGTGTCTCCTTTTTGATCATATTTAGCACATTTGGAAAGGCAGCACCTACTATAAGGGAAAAAGATCATTTCTCCCTCTGTTGAGATGGGCAGAGTTGGCTGTTTTTATAATATGCGACGCAAAGAGTGTCACACAAATTAAACGGAGGCTGACACCATCCAAATGTAGCAAAGCCTTAGTTTGTTGGGGGGAGAGAGAAAGAGAGAGACAGAGAGAGAAAGGGAGGGAGGGATGGAGAGAGAGGGAGAGCAAACAAGAGAGAGAGGCAGAGAGAGACTGTTCCCCTCAAATCACTGGTCATTTCAAACAAGTAACAGAAGGCTAAAAACAGAGGGCTTTTCAGGAAAGCCCTGTCAGGATCCCAGTTAAGCGCCGCCTGCTTACTGCGGCACACACACACACACACACACGTTGGTGTGCTCACACTGTCTAGTTTATTAGCTACACCAGCTCCATACACACCAATATGATGGATGATTCATTTTTTTGGAAAGTTTGAAAGTCTTAATGCTTTACACAATGTGGTGCGTGTGTGTTTTTACCCCTGCGCCTGTGTTGCTGTGCTAGAGGCTCAACTTTCCATCGTTCAAATGTTTGGATGAGCTGGAATCTGACTTTTAAGTTGTGGTCGAAATCGCCCAGGATCACATACAACATTTCAAGGTCCCTTTGCAGTTTCAGCAGCAAAGTCCCAGATGTTTTCCGTGGAGGACAAAGTCCCATGACACCTTATGAGCAGAAATCCGAAGACAACCTTTCGACATGCTTTCCAAAGAAAGACACTTTCTCCCCACCACTGGCCAGCAGTGCAAAAACCTTTAAAGATACTGTCTTGTCCCACCCGTGTCCTCCCAACTCTACCCTGTGATATCAAAAGGATTCACATGGACCGGGACTGACACTTACAGCCAGAGTGTCTTTGGGTGGTGGAGCTACTTAAGGTCCAACTGCCAAATCACGTGCCAAACGTCAAAACAACACGAGATCACAAGAAATGGGGAGGCAAATTGCCAATGCTCTTTGCGACATTTAGGCGAGATATTAAATTCTGGAGTGAAGCTACTGCGGGAACCATTTTGCAGCTCAGGTGCTTTTTTAGTTGTTTTTTTTCCTCTCTCTTTTTCCACCCGATTGAGTCCCATCCTGCCAAGCCTGTCACCGTTTGATCACATCACTGCATATGTAGCGTTCCCCACCACACTTGTTCTCCAACCTGCCAAGCCGCAGCCTAGCAGACGCCACCGTCTCCCGCACACTCCGACAGGGACTAGTTAATAATAGACCCAGAGGATGGCTCACCGCAGAGCTGCTCGCGGGGGCCCTTTCTCCTCTCGCTGCCGCCAGCATGACAGCGCGCACACGCCGAGAGGTGGCGGCGTGCCCTTTTCGCAGCAGTCTGGCAGGGGAGTGCCGTCAAGGAATAAACACACTGTGCCCCGGGCCAACGCCTGCTGCAAACAATATTTTTTGGGGGGGTCGGGCAGCGTTCAGAAGTCCTGTTCCCGGCGCCACCGTTTTAATGGTGCTTTTGAGATGAGATGGGATATATTTTTTCTCTGGTTGCAGGGAGGGGAGAAAGTATCTCTGAATATGGTGAAGAGTTGCAACAAACTTAGACAAAATGACTTTTGGCTCCATGTGGGTAATATTTCCCTACCAATCTCCCCCTTCCTCTCCCACTCCTCCTCTCCCTCCTCTCTGCCCTCTGTCAAAGCAGCAAACAGGAAAGGTGGGTACAGCATCACCAAGTCCCTCCACTGCTCATCGGTGTCTTTGTCTCCTCTCTCTCAACCCCCCCGCCTCTCTCTTCCTGTGTGTTTCAATCTCTCTATCCCTCCGCTTCTCTGTCGGGGTACGCAGGGGTCGACTGTGTCTCTTCGAAGACATCACCCTGTTAAATACGCAGACCAAAACGAACATCTATGAATTTGGTGTTGTCTTCGCTCAGTGTGACCGCAGACGCAACAGACACCGCAGACCTCTATAAGCCGGGGTGAGGAGGGCAGAGGAGGCGGGGCCAAATCAAACCCGTGCCCAAACACCTCAACCCCTGCTGCCCCGACCCCCAACACCACTCACTCACCCCAAGTGTGCCACCTCAAGTGCATGTCCTTGTTCCCACATTACCCAACATATTGCTGTGTTATTGTTTTTTTGTGTGTGTGTCTGTTGGTAGTGTGCTTTCCTTATTGGTGTGATGTCGTCCCCCGCTACTCACCACCACGAGCGGCCCTGCCTGACTTTGTCGAGGTGTCATCCTGCTGCCTCTGAACGGGCAATCGTGAAGTAAATGTCAGATGAGGGAGCAAAAAAAAAAAAAAAAAGGAGGAAAAGAGATGCTGTCTTTTCAGATGACATTTTCTGCTGGGACTCATTTCTTCATATCCCTCCATTCTCTTCATCACCCCTCCAACCCCCACCCCACACACACACACGCACACACAACTCCCATAAGGCAGGGCTCTCAACAGGCACTTGTTGTCACATTTAACCCACTCCACACTCCACACACACACACACTCTCTCCCTATGCAAGAGTGTGTTCACCTCAGCGTTCCAGCCAGGAAAGAACTTTGGGAGGAACATTGATAAAGCAATCGCGTCTCCTCCCTAGCAGCACCTCTCGGCATCAAGCGAGCACAAAAACCCAAACGCCACAGAAAAAGTGCTGCTGGGTGTAGATTCTCACCCCTGCGGCAGAGACGGACCCGTCACCCAACGGCGTGACGTGTTGCTCACCAGAAGGCTCAAAGTTTCATCACGCAATACACAAATGGAGTGCAATGAGATGTGAAATTTCCATAGAGCCAGAGCAGGAGTTTGGCAGCCAAGGCTGGAGCGAGGCAGACACACTCACACACACACACACACACAAGCGCAGATGTATGCTTTCCCTCCACTCCCGGCTGTGTGTGTGTGAGTGTGTGTTTGTGCAAGTGTGTCAACAGATGCTGGCTGTCTGAGCGCCAGGATTCGGCCCGACTGCCTTTTTCTTCTCGCACGCTCGCTCGCTCGCTCTGCCTCTCTCAGCCCTTCGTCGGCGGCTGACGGGGGAACGCTTCCTCGGTCCACTGCGGCCGAGCCGAGTCGTGCCGGTCCTGGTCCCAGGCCCGGGCTCGCCCGCGCCTGGCAGCACAGGTGCCGGCAACCTCGTCTAATTACGCGGTGTTGTGCCACCCAGCTGATGAGCTAATTACAGCAGCCGCCTGTTTTCCCCTCAATCTGGAAAGCGAGTAAACACAATGTGCTGTTAGTACACACACACACACGTGCATACACACAGACACACACAGGCACTAACGGAGCAGTTAAAATCACACATGAAAACCTTTGCTACACACACGCAACACATGCACACACATCCAAATTCCTACACGGCACTTGTCACTTATTGCTGCAGTGAACGACGTAGCCGAGCTGATGATGTTGCATACAGGCATAAACACAGACGCACACACTGGGCTCTAGTTTGACGAGCTAGTATGCTAACCCCCCCCACACACACACACACACACCCTACCCCACCCTTCCCCACTCTCATCGAACCCCGCGGCTTCTCCCTCACAAGGTCGGCGAGGCTCACCTTTGAGAACCATTCGCTAAGCCCATTAACGTCAGAGTGTGTATGCCACTTGAGAGAGGTGTGAAAATCAGAAGCCTATCCTTGTAACACACAGAAACGCCCCCCTCCAGCCCGCCACGCACACACATGTACATACGCACGCTGTTACACACTGTTAAACATTCTGTCAACGCTGTTCGCAAGCGATGTGAGAAACTGCAGCGGTGTGAAGCTGCTGTTTTTGAACGAAAACGTAAAGGCCCTGCCGTGTCCTAATTAACCTTTATATCGTGTGTGTGTGTGTGTGTGTGTCTGTCTGTGTGTGTGTGCGTCCGTGTGTTTGAGCAGGAAGAGGGCGTCCCCCCTGCCAAAGGACGACCACTCGGGCGGGGTGAAGGACTCACTGCTGGCCAATTCCTCCGACCCTGTAGAGATGAGAAGGCTCAACTATCAGACTCCAGGTAAGGACGCCACAGACCCACACACACACACACACAAGAGTCCACCTCCCTTGCCGTCCATCATCATACACTCGTCAGAGGCCATATACACAGGGCCTCCATCACCCAGGATCTGGCCGGGGATTCATGGATCGGTAGATGTGTCGTCTCACCTCTGGCTCTTTGCTCCACCTGCTCGATCTCTTTTAAACGGTGGAGCAGCCGTCCTCCTGAGGGCAGCGCCTGAGGCCTTCGTTACCTGCTGCTTCTTTACCATTTTGCTCTGGCTGGGGAACACTAGATGGACATTTTGGCCTGAAACACTAAAACCTGAAATTACAAAAGAGTTCTTGACTTTCTCATGGACGTGCTGGAACGCGGCTTTGTTCGGAAATGAAGCCTGCTGAGAGCAGACAGTCTCTGCAGCGGTGTAATTAGTTTATCTGATGTAATCCACCTCTATTTTCTGCAGCGATACTTTTTCAAACACCAAATCGTCCTCAGCGCTACACAGAGAGTGAGATTCAGTCTCTGTGGCGCTAAACAAGAGGGCGTCCACATCCTCCAAGTCAGCGTTTCATTTCCTGTTTCTAGATTGGAGATCCTTGAAGCAAAAGCAAGCTGGAGTGAAGCCTCTTTTTATAACGAATTTCCATCCCGTGGTTTCGATTTGTGAATTCTGAAGCAAATCACACCTGCCGCTTATCTCACTGGTGCCGTTAATCAGTTCTTCATCGCGATCATCACCCTCAGCGACGGCGTCGTACCCAGCTGTGGACGAGCAAATTCAAATTCCATCCGCATGCTGCGGTGAAGTAGGATGGGGTATGTGAGCGTGTGTATCACGTTCCATCCGCCGTCTTTCCTTTTTTTCCTCTGTATCTCTGCCCCCGGGGCCCCTCCGCCAGCCCCCCTCGGCCCCCGGCATCTTTCATTCCTCCCCCGTCCCCCCTCCATCCCTCCATCCCTACCCAGCTGGTAATGAGTCCTGCTGCCTCTGATGTCAAGGTGAGCCAGGCAGCGGGAACAATGGAGCTGAGAGAAAATGTCAGCGCCCGCGTGCACAGGCGTCTATGTGCACGAGCCTGTGTGTGTGTGCGTGCGTACGTGCGTGTCTGTGCGTGCGTGCGTGTGTGTGTATGTGTGTGTGTTGCTCCATTCTCACGGGTTATTAAAGAGCCCGCTCCCCTTACACACACGGCCCCTTTGAACCCCTACAGAGGAATTAAGCAGAGCTGCTGTTCTAACAGTCCCATCCTTCCTCTCTGCCTCCGCCCCTCCACTCCTCCGTCCTCCATCTCTCCCCGTGGGGTACTCTCCTCCTCTCTCCTCCTCCTCTCCCCTTTTCCTTCCCTCACTCCCTTTCTTGCTCTCCGTCTCCTCTCTCGCTCCTCGTCTCTACCCCTCTCCCTCGCTCTCTCTCCCTCTCCCTCTTCCTCTGTACTTTGACACTTTGCCCTACCCCTCGGTCTTCATCAACTGACAAGCTGCTTATCAGAAGTCGGCCTCGGTCTGGCTGACTGATGAGATGTCCCACCTTCCCTCCTTCCTTCCTCACACCGTCCGCACCTCCCTCCATCTCTCCATCCGTCCTTTCTGCCTCAATTGTTGCGCACCAGACGATTATTGTCAAGTGGCGCCATTCTTGCGTCTCTCAAAGCACCACAGTGTGTTAAACAGACCTGCTCATGTGTATGCGAGTGCTTGCGTGCGTGCGTGCGTGAGTGTGTGTGTGTCTGCTGTTGTTTCCTCTCTGTGAACACACCGCACACAGGTTCAGAGGCCGCGGCGCTCTGCCCAGCGTTCCCCCGTCAGGTTCTCCCCCGCATACTCCTCGGCAGTGTGTGACAAACACCCCCCATCCCAATTCTGTCCCCTACCCCCCGACCCGCTCACACTGGGCGACTCGCCACCTGGCCTGGCGTGTGCCCTGCTCCCGAGCCGTCTGGGCCGATCCAAGTGTTCTTCTTCCTCTTCTTCCTCACACTCTTCTCTCTCCACAGGTCCCAGCACTCATCGCTGCCCCAACACTCCAAGTTAGTCCGCTCTTTCTCTCCAGATGTGCATCTCCCAAGCATACAGCCTCGCTCTCTCTCTCCCTCTCTCTCTCTTTGCCTCTCTCTCCCATTCTCTCGCCCTCGATCCCATTTGCCCCGATCCAACTCTGACAGACATCTCAGCCCACACGTTTGCAGACCTAAAAGGATGTACTCCGTGCTCCCTCTCTCTCTCTCCCTCCATCCCTCTGTCCCTCTCTCTCTCCTCAAAGGTGTGTGTATGCGTATGAGTGTGTATGTCTATGTGTGAACTCCCCCATACTCAGTCGTGCTCCCTGACTGTCTCCGGTTGCTGAGAGGCGGCTGACGCGTCAGCCTCGCCATCCTGTCTTCACCCTCCATTTACCTAATAATGCCGCTGCAGAAGAGCAGGACCCACACCCACGCGTGCACACACACACTCTCACTCGCAGGCATACAGGAAGGGAGGCGACGTCAATGTGTTGGTGGCACAGGTCGAGGCAGGCGACCGCGCTAAGTGAGTGTAATTGGCCGGGTCTCGTTTTGGGCAGCGGCCATAGAAACTGTCAGCATCGCATCCTCCTCGTTCAGACACGCCGACACACATTAATATCCACACTCTCTGCCTCACACTGTGCCTCTGCGACAGATGCACAACGTTAACTTTGAGCATGAGCGGCAAAAGTTCCCAGGAATCCTTTTAAGTAGTGAGTTAAAGTTCAGAGGCAGGAGGCTAAGGGAGGAGTGAGTGGGGGTTGAGGAGGGGATTTGTGTTGGTAGATTAGCAATAAATCATCCAATAACCCGGCGATGAGGAATCCACTGAGAGGCAGCAGAGGACGTGCGTGTGTGTTGTGTGTGTGTGTGTGTGTGTGTGTACGTGTGCGTGAGAGAGAGGGAATTTAATCCAGTCCAAGCGCTCCAGGCTGGGCTGAAAGATATTCTATTGTAAGGGAAGAGATTTTCAAAGGAGAGCGTTTTTGGCGGGGGAACAGTCGTTC
>OMPJ01040048.1:14098-24231 GCA_900312935.1 Carapus acus | reverse complement strand
ATCAAATGTCTGGAGGGTAAAATCTCTTTGAATAAATCCCTGTACTCTGGTCTCTCCACAGTGTGAAGTGGATGCATTCCTTGAATGATGAAGTTAAGGATCAACTTGTCAAATCGCTCTTGGGTTATGCAGGGGGTACCACCCCTGAAATACTGTGCTACACTGCTTTGTTTGACGGGGACAGGGTGTTCCTCCTCATTCTGTGGTGCACTCCTCTTCTTGGCGTGCTCACGTTCCATTTCAAGGGAGGCTACTTTATTTGGGTGGACCCTCTTGAAAAGAAATGAAATTCATCAATTTTGTATAGTGTATTATTTAAGTATAAATGAGCACTTAAATCTAAAATCTACGGACAATCATGCATCTACCACTGCAATATCTACCTTACTTGCATTAATGTACAGTGTGTACTCAACAAAGTGTATTATAGATGCAGGTGTGGTCATAGTTCTCGTCTCTCAATCAATCAATCTATGAGCAATGTTTAATTTTTCAGCTATTTCCGCTTTCTAATATTCCCACCTCTTCCTGGCTTAAGACCCTCCACACGAACACATACACAGATTTTTTTTTCTGATTTCAATTTTATTTCATTTCTTTTTCTATTAAAGGACATGTAGCTAGCTAGTGGGAGCTATTGATAACCAGCCACCAGTTCAGGGTTCCCACGGCCAACCGGGATATTTATAAAAGATTTTTTATTCCCTGTGCCATACAGGCCTTGAACAAGTAGTGAATTATGGTGGGATTATAAAAGATTGTAAGTAGACCTAGTCTACATTTCTGACTGGCTATCTGTCCACTTGCACTATTGTTTTGTGATTATTATATATTGTGTTTTGTTGTATGTTGTTATGTGTAACCGCATGTAATTTTACTGAGAAGGCAAAGACAAAATTCCACTTAGGTGGCCGATGCTACTGACTGAATTGCAATTATTATCTTAGCTAGCGACTGTTGTGTTAGCTTCGGGAATCACCTGATTGTGTGTCCTTAAATTTGTGTTTGACGTCTTGGACGTTGAGAGCAGCTTCATTTTGGAAGTGCAGAGTTAGCATCTGAACACAAATTTTTTCTGTGATGATTCAGTCGAAGTCACAAACTTGTCAAGGTAGGGCCATGGCGACTCCGCCGACACAGAACTCTCTCCCGCCTCCTCTGGCATCGTCTTCACTTGCGCACTCGTTCCCATCAGCAGCAGGACAGGTATGTGGCGTGACACGGAATCACGTCTGTTGGTCACACGCGCACGTGCAGGTCCGTGCTCCAATCGGTTTAAATAAAGCAAAAAAAAAAAAAAAAAAAAACAGCAAAAGCTCCGCTGCGTTCGAGGCTTAGAAATACCTGGGAAAACATAGCTTCTGCGGACGCTACCGCGCTAATTGATCGGTAAAATAGTTTCACTACTTAAAAGCTATTTGATTTAGAAAACGGCGAGGTTACGACCACGCTACTGAGATTACGTCACATACTTACATAATCAGTATGTCTCTTATACGCGTATACACACATACACATATATCTGTACAGATCGACATTTACTGTAATTACAGTATGGACACATGCATACACATAAATGTTTGTACACACACACACATGTATATGTGCGTGCGTGCGTGTGTTTGCACACACATATGTACGTGTGTGATTGTATATAGACAAACAAATACTTGCTGAGAAATATAGTTAAACTAGTAACGTCGCTACTTGTAACACCGCTACTGCCCAACACTGTTGGTTGCAATGGTGACTCCCAGAAGAGCACCCAAGATGGAGAAGAAGGAGAACGCTGATGTGGAGTTCAGCCATCCAGCTTGGAGGATGAGGTAGTCTTGGTCTGGAACTCATCAGAATGCGCAGGCACAGACCACAGCCACCACCACCACGTTCCCAATGGTGGCTAGCACGGCTACCCACAGCCACACCGTGTCGCTGGACACCTTCCCATCATCCTCTGCTTCAGAGGCTGCTGAGCCCAGGGCGTTGAGATTGGAGGTGGATGCTTGAAGGGAGTCGATGCCGTTCTCCACCGAATCCATGAGTCCTAAAGCTCTGCAGCACAGACAGAGACACGTTCACACCAGCAACAACATCCAAGATATTCTAGGAGTATTTCTGGCAACAGCAATAGGTGGGGGGACGGTATCGCAGTCCTTAAGGACCTGGCTAAGGAACCTGGGTGTGGCTGGTCTGGGTCCAGACGGGACCAGGGCAAGTGAGGTGGACTGGGTACTGCTGAGGTGCCCTTGAGCAAAGCACCGAACACCAACACTTGCTCCCTGACTACTGCTGGGTGTTTGTGGGCAAGGTATAGTAGTACCTCGGGATACAAGTGCAATTCATTTCATGACCGACCTCATAACTCAAATGAATAACTAGAATAATATCAATCAATTCCGGCCCATTTCTTTCCAGAATAAGCTGGACACAGTCAAACACTCCTCCGCAACGTACAGCCAAAATTCCTCTGCTGCCTTTACGTCCGCACTCGATGCTTCTTCATGCCTCACTACCTAGCGGATGTTGGTTCTCTTCTTAAAGTTCTCAAACCACCCATGACGAGCCTTGAGTGTGTCTTACGATGATGAATTTCCGGTTTCTTGTAGTTCCAAGTCGTCATAGATGGTGTCCGCTTTTACAAATAGTGCAGATCCACGTGCCAACTAGTGTCCCAAAGCACCACTCCAAACTCTTCGTATCAAGACCAAGAGAAGGCTCATATCTCAAAAAACTCATGTGGTGTATTGTACGTCAAGGTACTACTTTGTTAATCTACACAGATTGAAAAAATTGGATGTAATTACCTGTGAGTTAAACTCAGAGGAGGACATTCATTTGTGTATGTCTGCGATCACTAAAGATAAGTTAAGTCAATCTTCTTAATCGGAATTATTAGCACCCAATTAAAAGAGTCCACTGTTCAGGGCACACACACACACACACATACACACACACACACACACACAAAACCCTCATTGGGTTGCATTTAAATGTGTTACACCCAAAGAATCGAGTCCCATTTATTTTTTGGTTAGAAGTGACTGTACGTCAATTAGCCGTAGAGCAAATGAAAGATTTCCAATCCAGACTCGTATTGAGCTGACGTACCAAACAGATCAGTGTTGTCATAACTACAAGACACTGAAAAGGGAGTTTCCAAGACGTCTTAACCTTACCTCCAGAAAGAAAGTGAGGCACTAATGTTCCTCCTAGTCTTTACTGAGGCAGTGACTGCATTCAAACAGACATTTTGTGCAGATTTTCACTATGGAGGACAGGAAGAAGATGGACAAGTAAAACCAGACATCACATCACTGCACCAAAACTTCTAGGCAATAAATCCAGAATGAAGGAGGACAGAGCGCTTCTGGCTACAGAACACAGACACACACACACACAAACATACAGTTGTGCTTACTGTCAGCTGATCATGAAGAAGACAGTGACGCTCTGATCCAGTCTGTCCTGAGAGAAAGGGAAAGAGAAGAAAGAGGGAAAATGATGAAAGGCTGCAGCCGGAAAAATGAGTGAAGAGGAGCTTTCAGTCGTCTTTATTAAACCCCAACACACACGCACACAATGAGCAGATGTATGAACATGTGTGAGGACTTAATGAGGGGACACACGCACGCACGCACGCATGCACACACCATGGTCAGTGTTTAGGTTGGATGTTTGACGAGGACAGATGGTGGTGATCTGAGCTTACGCTAAAAGCCTTACATAATCAGTATGTCTCTCTCTGTATACACGTAAACACATATACACATATACCTGTACAGATCAACATTTACATGTAATTACAGTATGGACACATGCATACACATAAATGTTTGTACACACACGTATATGTGCGTGTGTGCGTGCGTGTGTTTGCACACACATATGTATGTGTGTGATTGTATATAGACAAACAAATACTTGCTGATATGAACGTGTGCGTGTGTGTGTGTGTGTATGTGTGTACAGTATAAAACAGTGTTTGCTGGCTGGGGAGAGTCAGTGATGCGTATTATTTGGATTTCAGTGGCTCGGGTGAGTCTCCAGATTCGAGTCAGCGAACCGATTCCGATGATCCCCTTGAGCACACATTGTTTTATCTTGACTCAACGACGAGTCCGCGCTGTTTCCGGTGAGACCGTGGTGTTTCCGATGAATTCCTTTGCCCGTCCTGTGCAGCAGGACTCGGAAGATCCGGATTGATAAACATTGCGAACCCCCGATTCCCGACTCAGAGCGAAGATTCAGATCATTGACGCGCATGACTCAGGCCCCGCCCAGCACCGCCGGAAGCGCACTGGCCAACTTCCGTGCCGATTCTCCGGGTCCCGTAACTCGGCGTGTTTGTGTACCTGTGTGTCGGCGGCCCAGCCGCTGAGTGAGCGGCATGGATCACAACGGGGCGCAGCCGAGCAGCAGACAGCGTGAGTAACACGGACAACCCCATCCGAAATCTGTCCCTCCGGACTAGCATGAGGTGTTAGCACCACCATGCTAACGCGCAAAGAGGCACCCTGTTAGCGTAGCTTAGCTTCCTTTGAGAATTCAAATTAACAGTGGCCGATGATATATCACTAACAAATAGATGCGAATGTTTAAATGACATCACATCCAGCTTGATCAGCAAAGAGACGGAGAAGCATAGCGAGAAGGGGGCGTGGCAGGGAGAGTGAAAAGACAGTTGGAGAAACCGACAGACAGAAGGGTGGACGGACAGAAATGCAGAGGAGGGGAGTGATGGGGGACAGACACGTAGACGGGTACATGGACGTCTGTTTTTGTCTCCAGATCCTCAAGTGCGTCTCCGGGGGAATTCTGCCGAAGGACCAGATGCTAGCCAGCTATTTGAGGACACCAGTGGACCTCGGACAGGCCAAAGGTCAGAGTTCAAATATCTGATGCACATGAAAATGATACACACATCATCTTTTGGGATGTTTGGGGTCAAAGGTCACATATCAACCTGTCAGCTGATCCACAGGAGTCACAACATATGTTTCTTGATTGCTGATGTAATTTTGCAGGAAGCAGCCAGATTTTGCTGGCTCGGCCCTCCTGTCTGAGCCCATGACCAGCCTGGCTGCTGCCTATGGCAGTTCGCTGGCCTCCCAGGGCCGAGACCTGGTGGACAAGAATGTGAGTTTGACCTCTGACCCCTGCATGCATCAGGAAACAAGGCTGCATTGTCACTTTGTGTGTGTATGTGTGTGTGTGTGTAGCTGGACAGGTTTCTGCCCATCTCCAGGCTTAAATACTACTTTGCGGTGGACACGCTGTACGTTGGCAAGAAGTTGGGCCTGCTGGTGTTCCCATACACACATCAGGTAGGAGCATGTGTACAAGGATAGGTCATCCCTGTGTGGGCGTGCTCACCTGCGTGTTGTGTGATGTACAAAATGTGTGTGTGTGTGTGTTTGCGTGTAGAACTGGGAGGTGAGCTACCAGCAGGACGGCCCTGTGGCTCCCCGTCTGGACGTGAATGCTCCTGACCTCTATATCCCTGCCATGGCCTTCATCACCTACGTGCTGGTGGCTGGCCTCGCTCTGGGCACGCAGGACAGGTGCGTGCACACACACACACACACACACACCTCTGCACTTCCTGCATCCTGGAGGCCTCCAGTCATGCCGCTCACTTTTCCATAGGTTCTCACCGGAACTCCTTGGGGTCCAGGCCAGCTCGGCACTGGTGTGGCTCGTCATCGAGGTTCTGCTGGTTCTGCTGTCACTCTACTTGGTCACCGTCAACACTGACCTGACCACCATCGACCTACTGGCTTTCTCTGGATACAAATATGTAGGGTAGGTGTGCGTGCTTGTGAAAAGCCAGTTCCAAGTCAAAAACCACACCAAACTCTGAATGTTTTTGTGTGTGTGTGTGTGTGTGTAGGATGATTCTGGGGGTCGTTGCAGGCCTTGTGTTCGGTCGGCCTGCGTATTATCTGTGTCTGCTGTGGTGCTGCGTCGCCATCTTCGTCTTCATGGTAAGCAACATGAAGGCTTAGACTCGGGAGCCTCTTCTCAGCCTTCACCTCTGTGTAAATATGTGTGTGTGTGTGTGTGTGCGTGCACAGATAAGATCCCTGCGTCTCAAGCTTCTGTCTGAGGCAGCGGCTGAAGGGCGGCTTGTTAGAGGAACCAGGAACCAGCTGAGGATGTACGTTACCATGACGATAGCCGCAGCTCAGCCTGTGTTCATGTACTGGCTCACCTTTCACCTCGTCAGCTAGAGCACACCTGTGTATGTGTGTTTACGTTATAATGCTGCTTGCCATGGGCAGACAACAAAGACACACTCGCAAAACAAAATCTCCACTCGGACCCCCATGGCGACAAACACACATCTCACCTCAGTGTCCTAGCCACATTTCCCAAAGCTCCTGTGGATCAGAAGTTTGCTCACTTCCTGTGGACAGCGCTTAGCTTAGCGTCACTCGCTGTCCCAGCGGCAGAAGAAGTTTGGACAGTAACTAGACTTAAGCTTGGGATGTTTTAGTCCATGCAAATGTTGTATTAAATAAAACACCTGCTGACTTCCCCTTTGCGTATGACTGTGTGGTGTCCCCCACCGTAGTCTCACACACTCCGAGGAATTCTGTCCTCGTACTCACAAACCTTTATACATTTTCTATTAACATTTGTGAACAATAAATACAAACTGGTGTCTACAACCCATACTGTGTTGCCATAGCAACAATCTGTGCGCATGGTTTATAGCACTGTCTCTAAGCTGCAAACAACAAACATCTGGACATCTGTTGTATGACTGACATCCATCAGAGCTCAGAAGACTGATTGATATACTGTATCTGATTGAACACAATTCAAATTGAAGATTTCTGACAGCCTCCATGTTGGAGGAAAGTGTCTTCAGTCGTCTCTGTTTTCCTCTTCCCCATGATAAGTAAATCTGAACTTCTAAGTGCTCTGGAGACCAGTAGCCTCCAGCCTCAGTTCGGCCCTCACATGGAGACCTTCAACCTCCCCATGGTGCAAATGGAGCCGGGTTCTTGCAAGACGAAGAGCTTCCTTAGTGCTACGTCTGCCTCCTGTCCTCCCCCCTGCGCCTGTAGGGAGCTTCGTGTCAACAATGGCAAAAGAAAATGTTCCAACAGCTGCACGGTCCCTGCTGAAGAAGCAGAGATGAAGAGCAGACTGAGGAGGTTCCGGCCCCCCCCAGCTCAGCCATACCATCAGGTCCGCTGTTAGGGGTCAAGGGTTAACGTCAAGTTTGACTCCTCCTCCATGTATTCCTGCTTGGGGCTTTGCAGCCGCCTGGACCAGGATCAGTTCTGAGTCACTGAAGTTTCATATCCATACAGTTGGACAGGTGATGCGGTGAAGGGCGTTATAGAGGGTGGGGGACGGTGGTAGGAAGGTGAGGCTGGTGTGTGAGTTTGGTCTCTTCCTGGTTTCTCTCACACCAGCGTGATCTCTACCTCCTCCATCTTCTCACGTTTCTCCAGCGGGTGGCAGGGAGGCTGTTTGGGCGGCGGAGGGGCCGCTCGCACCTACAGTGGAGACAATGGAGAAACACACAAAGTACACACGTCATCATCCTTTGTTACGTTGTCACAGTCAGAGAGAAAACAAGAGCCACAAGCTAACAAACATATCCTATCTTCCTGACTATACGTCGCTTTAGGAGTGTAAGTTGCACCAGCCAAAAAATCCATGATAATGACGAAAAAAAAACAATATTGGTCACACTGGACTACAAGTCAAATTTTGGGGGGAAATTGATTTTTCAAAATCCAAGACAAAGAATAGCATTTCATATTGGAAGGTAAGCTACAATAATATCGATGGAGTAGAGAAAAACAGGCTGAATAGGAGCATCGCACGCTAGTGCAACACATTGATGGCTATTCAGCTACATAAAGCATAGATAACCAACTGAATACGTGTCTGGTATGTTAACGTGATGATCATTCAGATAACGTAAGCATAAAAAACAAGCTAACAACTAGGGAGGTAGATGAAGCTATTAGGTTACCGTAATTACTGAAATTACCTTAATCACCATTATGTTGAAAATTTCAGTGGTAGAGGCGCAGTCGATACTGGTAAACAAACCTCGAGTGCCCTGGCACGGTTGTCAGTGTGACTATAACGAACTTGTGAAATTCTGTTCTTCAGTTATTTCACGTGTACATTGCATGTGAGTATAAGTCGCACCCCCCGCCAAACTATGAAAAACAGTGCAAAACTATACACCAGAAAATACTGTAAGTAGCCACAACAACTACAAGTGGACTCACAGGACGAAGCTTCCCAAGACCATCAGCGGATGAGTGAAGAGACTGAGGACTCCTGACAGAACGCAGACCTGTGGGGGAGTGATGGGTAGAGGTTGAATCTGGCATTTCTATTTCAACTAAAGCAGAATGTGTGTGTGCGTCTTACTGTGTGTGGGGAGCTGTCCCTTATGTGTGTGAGGGGGTTTGTGCTCGCCATTGAAAGCAGCTGATGGGGAGCGTTGCAGAGGTGGCGGGGTGGAGGGGCTGGAGAAAGACGTGATGAGACTCTGCTCGTACAGAGGAAGAGGAGGAAGAGAAGCCGGTGGCCTCCGAGTTGGAGACGTCTGACCAGGAACAAAAGAGGAGGCGGCAGCTCAGATGAGAGGAGAGCAAAACAATGATGGAATTTCCTGTGATGGAGGGGAAGGGAGGGTGTGAGCTCACCTGGGGGTCCCCTGCGGCGCCCCCTGGCCGTCCGGCCTCTCCGTTCTCCGTCAGCTCCTCCACCAGCAGTGAGGGGAACACCCCGACGCGGCCCCCAAGCTCGCCCTCCCAGAAGCCGTCGTCTGTCTGCGTGTCGCGGCTCAGCAGGCGAATGATTGCGCCCTCGGAGAAAGACAGCTCCTCCTCCGCCTGGCCCTCGTACTCGTACAGGGCGCGCACAAACACCGCTGCACGACACACGCACAACACACACGCAGTTATCCTCTGCGGGGCAAAGCCCAGCTTTCTTGCCCTTTCCTCTCGGGCGCCGCTCACCGCTCGTGTCCCCGTTGAGGACGGCGGTTTGCAGCTCAGGCTCAGTGGAGTTGGACGAGGTGTGTGAGCGAGCGTCCAGCATGGACACACACTGCAGCATGCTCAGCAGGCTGCTAGATGCTGGGAACTGCAGATACTTCTCAGGGACGTAGCCCACCAGGCCGGTCTTATTTCGAGCCTGAGGGATGCATATACACCCACCCAAACACAAACACACACACACACACACGATCATCACGATGAGCAGCCAACACAAAGAAATGAGCATATGGATGTGTGTGTATTGGAGTGTGCGTGTGTGTGTGTGTACCTTGACCCAGTCCTCCATATCTCCATCCTCGATGACCTCCAACATTTCCTGTTCATCTATTGTCAACTCATCTGGCTGAGAGGCCTGAGACAGACAGAGACAGACAGGTGAGGATAAACTGAGGTCACAGGTGACTTGGGACAGGTTCATGCCTGCCGTGAACACTCCAAATGTGAGCTGACCTTTGACCTGAGGAAGAAAGTCTTGGTGAAAACACCTAAGTGCTACATGTGAGCAGACAGTTGACACAGTGTGTTAGCGCCACTTTATACTGATCAGTCCTCTTCAAAGTAAAAGCACTGAGGCTGTATCGCACCTCCACCTTCAGTCCTTCTGATTTTCCCGACACACACATCCCACAAACACATTTATGTGTTTCTCGTGTGTGTGTGTGTGTGTGTGTGTGTGTGTGTGTGTGTGTGTGTGTGTGTGTGTGTGTAACCTTGCAGGTTAGCGGGTACCCTTGCAGGTTAGTGGGTAGTTGTGTGTGTGTGTGTGTGTGCGTGCTCACCTTGTAGGAGTTCAGCACCTTGCAGGTTATTGGGTAGCTGCATGTGTGCCTGTGCATATATGCGTGTGTGTGTGTATGTGTGTGTATGCGAGCGCGTTCACCTTGTAGGAGTAAAGCACCTTGCAGGTTAGTGTGTAGGTGTGTGTGTGTGTGCGTGTGTGTGCTCACCTTGTAGGAGTACAGCACCTTGCAAGTTATTCGGTGGCTGTGTGTTTGTGTGTCTGTCTGTGTGAGAGAGAGAGAGTGTGTGTGTGTGTGTGTGTGTGCGTGCTCACCTTGTAGGAGTAAAGCACCTTGCAGGTTAGCGGGTAGG
>OMPJ01040048.1:0-11826 GCA_900312935.1 Carapus acus | reverse complement strand
GATAACTTTATTCTCCATTTTTCCCCCCAGTCTTCCCGCATGTGTGTGTGTGTGTGTGTGTGTGTGTGTGTGTGTGTGTGTGTGTGTGTGTGTATAAACACACTCTCTTCAGGGGGCCTACCTGTGCCAAGGTGGTTCTCATGGCACTGACGGGCGAAGGCTCGATCTCTACCAGCTGCTGCAGTGAGCTGAGAGTCTGTCACACACGCACGCATGTACGCACGCGCACACACATACACACACAAACACACACACAGAGTCAATTGTTAGAAAACTGGAGGAGAGGATTCAAAAGGACTTGAGGAAAATAAATAATAATAAAAAGAAAGAGCCTATTCAATGGCGAGCACAAAAAATAAAGAGCATGATAGAGAAGGAGGGTGAGCAAGGGAGCGAGGGAGAGAGAGGGAGAGAGAGAGAGAGAGAGAGAGAGAGAGAGAGAGACAGACACCTCACCATGTCACAGTCACTGGGCTGAAACTGGAAGTGCAGAGCTTTGTGGAACACTGGGTTCTCTTGCAAAAAGAGCTGCTGGTTAAACTCCTGCATCATCTGACAGATAAACAGAGAATCACATTCACTATCTGTCAGTCCAAACAGACAGAATAATCGTTTCCACCCCACAAAAAAAGAGGAGAGGAGCTGAGTGTGCCTCCAGGAGGAGGTAGCCAGTTATAGTGCTGTGATGTCACTGAGTCATGATGATAAGCAGTAAGTGTGTGAGTGAGTGTGTGAGTGAGTGTGTGAGCGTGTGTGTGTGTGTGTGTGTGTGTGTGTGGTGATGGGGCAGGGCTCTAACCCTTGTGGATTTGTCCAGCAGGAACTGGAAGGTGGTGTGTGAGGCTTGTGAAGCTTCCAGCTCCGTTCCACACAGAGACATCAGGTAGTCCTTCACCTGCTCGTAGATCCTCCCATCCAGAGCCTGCAGGAAAGAGGACAGGGGACAGAGCAGGGGAGGCCAATGGTCTCTGTCAGTGACACTGAGAACAGACCCTTCCACCCGAGCAACACCAAGCAGCGTTACCCAGGTACTTCCAGTCCCATCAGACCTTGTCGAATTGTCCTCCAACGTGTATGAGCCAATGTGAAGCACATTTTATCTGAACGGAATTTGTCTCTCTGTCTCGCTTGACACTCCTGGAGTGGTTGCCCTCCCTCCCCTCACATTGCTTGGCCTCTGTATCCATTGCTGTGTGCAGTACGCATTGTGCATGTGTCTGTTTGTGTACCTGTATGCAGTGTAACAGGTCGTTGTGGTAGTAGCGGTCATGGTGAGCGTTAGCAGCGGCCAGTGTGAGCAGATAGTCGTTCCTGGCCTGTGTGGCTTTGGAGTTACAGTCACTTCTCTTGGCTTTCAACTGCTCGGAAAACCACACACACACACATACCAAAACAAGCATATGCACACACACACATACACACACAGCATCATGCAACACATTCAAAAGAATGTTGTTAAGTCAACACAAATGTGTGGACTAAGATGTGTGTGTGTGTGTGTGTGTGTGTGTGTTCTTACCTTCACACTGGCCTTCTGTAAACTAATTCTTGACTGAAAAAGGCCCAGCTTAGATCTGACAAAAAGAGAATATGGAGGCCATGTAACAACACACTTTGTGGAGCACGACCTCTGACCTTATCGCTGACGCCAAACGTAAACGAAATGAATCAGATTGAATGATACAGTGAGGTTTATTTGGGGTAAGACTCATGTTAGGGCTATCGGTGGTGTAAGGGATATGCTGAGGGCTACGTTTTAGGACCAGTGCTTCAGCGTTGGGACTATACTTTGGGTAAAATTAGGACAATGTTACGGTAGGTGATACGCTCAGATTGTATGTGGGTGTAAAACAGGATGATGGCTATGTTTCGGTTTAGGCAATGTTAGATTTGGGGCTAGGGTTAGGATTTGGCCTACCCCTGTGGTTACGTTAACAGGGTTAGCAGCTATGTTGTGTGTGTGTGTGTGTGACTGTGCAGACACTGACTTGGCCTCGATGTCGGCCTTCTCCCTCACAGCCTGAGCCACCTGCTCACACTCGTAGTACTTCTTCTTGGCCTTGGCCAGCTCCTTCACCGACTCCTGCAGCTCGGCCTGGACCACGGTCAGCTGATCGAGCGTCTGAGTCCCCCCAACACCCACACCCACAATGCAATGTCTCTGTGAGACTACCGTTTATGACACAGCGCTACAGGTTGTTGGTGATGTTCACATCATTACACTCCGTGTGTGTGTTTGTGTGTGTGTGTGTGTGTGTGGTTCCACTCACCTTCTTCAGCTGCTGCTCTTTGTAGAGCCGGAGGTTTCTGGCTGACTCAGAGATCTGGGTCCTGTACGTGTCGCACGTATTGAGCCTGGACTGGCTGATCTGCATGGTTCCCTCCAGGTACGACCTCCACACAGCATACACGTTCCTGAGCAACACAAACACACACTGCTGAACACTCGACCGATGAAGGAGGTCCTCCACATGGGCAGGCGCTTCACATGAAATTGAGGACTTGTACATACACACACTGACATGTACTGTACCTATAGTCTGTCCTCTGGTCGTCGGGATTGATTCCAGGCCAGTCTCTCTTCAGGTATTGAGCCGCCAGCTTCTGGAGAGCCTGAAACACACCGAGCAAACACCAGACGCTGAGGCAACGGAAGGAGATAAACAAGCAGGAGGCGCTAGGATATAAACAGGAGAGAAGACAGGACACCATGAGGCCAGACAATACAAGACAAGGAGGAGACGCCGATGTTTCATGGAGGAGACACAAAGAGACAGAGGAGACACAAGATGGTCATTAATGACACATTGAGGCTAAGCTCAGGAGACACTACGCATTCATTTGCTCTGCTACGTGCTCAAAGCTGCGTGTGAACACATCAGTGTCAAACTTTGGAACTTGCAGAAACAAAAATCCATCTTTGACTTTATGAGCTACACCAGGTTGTAGCAATTATCTGAGAGCCTATAAGGAACTGACAAAAAATGTCTCAACAGCAAAACCAAACAGGCTTCAATGAAGTAGTGAAGATGGATCTTCAGCCTGGAAAACAAACAACTGTACATTGACAACATCAACTTGTCGGCTGATGTTTCCAATTTGCGATGTCACTGAAGCGGCTTTTATACCGACGCCGCACCCTGTGTGTGTGGAATTGGCGTGCAGTGGGATCACCTAACTCCTCCAGGGGTTGGTAGCAGGTCGGCGGTAGTGGGTTAGACTCTGATAGACCTCTCTCTCTTTCTCTCTCTCTCTCTCTCTCTCTGTCTCTCTGCCCCTCTGTCCCTCTGTCTCTCTTTGGTTCCTCTCTCCCTCTCTCTCTCTCTCTGTCTCTCTCTCACTCTCTCTCTCACATCTCTGTCTCTCTCTCACGCTCTCTCTCTAATACACATACAATTAGGAGAACCCATTGTTCTGTAAAGTAAGGCCTTGTTGCTAGGCAACCTCTAGTTTGAAGGTGAATGAGACACAGGGCAAACGACAGAGAGCAAGGTGGCCCACGAGAGGGGAGACAGAAGATGGGAGGAAGGGGGAGAGACAGAGGGGCAGCAGGAGAGAGGCAGAGAGAGACACAAAGACAGAGATTTCACAGATCGACTGGAGCCACAACTAATGAGGGACATTTCGAGACACTCACAACACGAACGTCCAGCTCAGGAATTTATCCCACGTCTGTGGGATCAATCTGTGATCATGTATTGAAGTCTGAGCACTCAGAAAGTCACTGCTCACACACACACACACACACACACACACACACACACACACACACACACACACAGTACTGTACACACACACACAGAAACACAGGAAGTCTGACCTGAGCATAGTCTCTCTCCAGCTGCCCCCTCTTCAGACTGTAGCTCCTGCAGGACACATATACTGCAATCAGTGCCGTGTGTGTGTTAAAGAAAGAGTGCGTGTGTGCGTGTGTGTGTGTGAATGTGAATACCTCATGTCCTCCAGCAAGTCACACTCCGTCTGGTGTTTGACATGCAGCCGAGTCAATTGTTCTGTGTGGGTGTTCCTCACTTCCTGTGTCACTTTGACCTGCAGGGCATGGAGGATAGAGACACCATCTGTCCATCAATCTATCCATCCTCAAATCCATCATCGGTCATTATCCATCCATTCATATGTCCGGCCATCATCGTCTGTCCATTCATCCACTAACAACCGAGCGTCAGAACATTCCAGCCTCTTCTACTAGCATGGAGGAGGGCAGAGGACAGAGACACCACGTGTCCCCACAGGTCTAGATAGGGGGGTGAGTGACCCTGGCCAAGCTGGACACAGGTTTTCCTGCAGTAGCAGCGACCATGCTAGGGGGCGGGGCTAGGAGTGGGGCGGGGTTTACACCTGTACTATTTAGGGCTGTAGCAGCTAGGACAGCTCCTAGCCATGTCCAGGCTGTGAGAAAGGGAGGAGGAGCGAGAGAGATGGACAGAGAGAGAGCGAGGGAGGGAGAGAGAGGCGGTTAAGTTAGCTATCAACACGGTTCCATCTCACACACCCCAAGTCAGCCAGAACGCGTGTGTGAGAGAGAGAAGGGTGGAGAGAGAGAGAGAGAGAGAGAGAGAGGAGGGGGTGGGAGGCGAGTGGTAAAAGACAAAAGGCGGACACCCGCACACCTTCGGCTCCTCCAGCTGCGGCGCGAAATCTCCGCGCACGCGCATGCGAGCATCGCGGCATCAATCTCAGCCGCGAGCGGCGTGCGTGAACGTGCACGCGCGTTAGCATCCGTAGCTTTGGCAGCTAGCGCCCATCAGTCTGACAGATGCTAGTTAGCACAGCAGGCTAATCACGGCGTGAGGACGCGCGCGCGCGCACACACACACACACGCAGACACACGCATGCATGCATACACACACACACACGCAAACACAAGCGCATCCATAAACACACACTCACCTTCCTCGGCGGGGGCTGCATGGCGAAGCGTTGACATGGATGATGTCTGCTCCGGGAGGAATGCGCCACTGTGTCCAAAGCTTCCCTTGCGGCGGCGGTATTCGGGCAGCGGGCTGCTGGACGCCCGCGGCCAGGAGCGGGACACAGGAGGAGGACGAGTCGCCGAGCGGGATGGAGGACATCAGCCGACAGGATCTGCAAACGGCGTGGTGCCACCGTGTGGAGGCTTTGCGCATTACACCCCGGCAGTTACTCACCCTGATACATGAACGCACGACATACACACACACACACACGCACACACACAAGCACATTCAATATAAGTGCAAGGGGTGACGCTTAGAATAAAGACAAGTGTCCCCTTGGATAGATAGATAGATAGATAGACAGATAGATAGATAGATACTTTCTTAATCTGGTGATCTAGGAAATGAATATTAAAGGTTAAAGATAGATAGTCTGTCTTCAGCAGGGCTACAGTTAGGTGTGTATGCGCCTGTAATCATTAATAAACCTCTCAACATCGAGTAAGACATTAAGCTTTCTCACCTTCACGGTCAGCCAGTAGTCCCACCTTCACCCACACACACATATACATACACACAACTCAGGCCTTGGCACCGATATGGCCACAGTACCTTTTGTGCGTCGTTTGTGGATTTGTTAAAGTTTCTCACTCGGAATTTCTGGAGGTGCGTTTGCTGCTTTGGTGTGAGTGAGGTGAGAAGCTGTCGCAGACGTCACACACAAAACAAGATTTGGTTTAGTTTTGTCAACAAATTGTGTCCGATTGTATTTAGCATTGACGGGTTGTCATGAGATTCACAAACAATTTGAAACCATGTCAGTGACATCGGTCTCTTCGCCAGCGCAGTGATAACATGACCTTTGTGCACCTGTGATCTTCTACTTAAGCTCTCGGCATTGTCAATGACAATGGGCCTGTTATTCTCATCGCCAGGAGTCTTCGCCGCCAAGATGGATTTGGCAGACAGCAATGACACATTTCCAGTCAACCTGAGCGAGGTGAGCGACTGCTCCAATGAGGAGGACTTTAAGTACATCCTGCTCCCCGTCAGCTACGCCGTGGTCTTCGTGACGGGCTTGGCCCTGAACGCCACGGCCCTGTACGTCATCATCTTCCGTACCAAACGATGGCGGGCCTCTACCATCTACATGCTGAATCTGACGGTGTGCGACACGCTCTACATCCTCACGCTGCCCTTCCTCATCTACTACTATGCTGACGAGAACGACTGGCCCTTCACCGACACTGCCTGCAAGCTCGTTCGCTTCCTGTTTTACGCCAACTTATACGGTGAGACTGGCACAGCCACACACACGCTGAAGTAGATTCAAATACGGTAGTGCCTTGACATACTGCACAAGCAACCCAACGTATGAATTCTTTGAGATAAGAGCTGTCTCTAGAACGGCCCGCACTGTCTATGACGGCTTGGAACCACAAGAAACAGGAAGTTCAGCGTTTCAGAATCATTCCAGGCTCATTATGGGTGGTTTCATCATGTTAAGAGGAGAAGCAACATTTACTGGGTACGTTAAAGCAGCAGAGGGTTGCGTCACACGTTTGGCTGTATTCGTTGCATCGGAGGGTCATGCCCCACATCAAGTGTTTAACCGTGATCATTCCAGATAAGAATGGCCCAAACAGATTAAAGTCATCCTAGTTTATTTAAAAATAAGAAAAGATCAATTGCAATACAAGCATATTCACCTACAAGCTCGGTCAGGGCATGAATTAAACTCGTACGTCAAAGCACTACTGTTGAGGAAACGCCAAAGCACATAGGGCCAAAGGTAAACAAACATTAGCACCGTCGCTCTGCACCCTAGCCTCAAGAGTGGTGGGTCAATGGTGCTTTCTGAGTAGCGGGCTGGTGTAGTGTCATGAGCAGGAGGCCTTCCCCATCCCTCAAGCCACCAATCCGAGTAACCAGACTTTAGTGTCCAACCAACAGCTTAGTCAGTCAACAGCTGTTGAATCACCTGACAGCAGAAAGCAAGCTAGCAGCCACAGTGGACAGTGACCTACCGGCAGATGCTCTTTTCTTACTCCTTGTTTTTCTTCTTTTATGTTTGACATACACCTTGGGAAGGGATAGTATGCAATTTTGTCGTTTGTTGAACTTGCTCTACGTCGCATTGACAAATAAAGCCCAAGTCTGAGTCATAATGACGAAAAGCTTGACTGCCTCCATCTTAATCTGCATGTCACTACAAAGCATAAAAACTCTTTTTCCACATCCGTCATGACGCCTGTTCTGGTAGGTTCCATTCTGTTCCTGTGCTGTATCAGTCTGCATCGCTTCATGGGAATCTGTTATCCTGTACGCTCCCTCAGCTGGGTCAGCGCCCGTCAGGCCCGCTTGGTGTCAGTGGTGGTCTGGGCCTTCGTTCTGTTCTGCCAGGCACCTGTTCTGTACTTCTCTAGAACCAGGTGAGTTAGGCATGGAGGAGGAGGAGGCGCTGCTCTCCCGGATGCTGTCCATCGCGTCTCACAAGTGGCCAGTGCTGTCTTGTTTCAGGGACGTGGACGCCGAGCGGGTTTGCTACGACACCACCAGCCCGGAGCTCTTCGACGACTTCCTGCTGTACAGCTCGGCCGTGTCGGTGCTGCTGTTCGCCCTGCCCTTCATGGTGGTAATGGTGTGCTACGGGCTGATGGTGCGGAAGCTTCTGGAGGCCGGATGGGGCACCGAGGAGGGAAGGTCGAGGGCGGCAGCGCAGCGCTCCAAGCAGAAGTCGGTCAAGATGATCATCATCGTGCTGGCCGCCTTCATGCTGTGCTTCCTCCCGTTCCACCTCACCAGGAGCCTGTACTACTCCTTCCGATACCTGCGGCAGGTCAGCCCGCACCAGGTGGGAGCCTTCCTCCATCTGTCAGGTCCCACACTTGGTTCGCTCACTTAATGGGTGTGTGACGTGTTGTCGAGCAGGTCAGCTGCGATTTGCTGGAAGCGTCCAGCCTGGCCTACAAGGTGACCCGACCCCTGGCCAGCGCCAACAGCTGCGTGGACCCCATCCTCTTCTTCCTGGCCGGACAGGACGTTTGCTGTATCTCCACCAAGAAGAATGGGGTGTCGTCAAAGGCCCAAACCATCCACCCTCAGGGGACCACGCACGGGAGGAGGAGCTACGAGGGAGGAGCCGTGCCGCCCCGCCATGATTAGATCCCGGGGCAGCGTCAGATTGGCCGCTGTTCTGTGCTGCATTGTTTTTTCTCTGGGCTCATATATGAATTGATAAATTAATCAATGTTTTTGAATAATAACAGGTCCTCATCTTCATTAACAACTATCGATGAAGCTCTTTGCAAACCCAGCCTGCGTAGCGCTGCTGTGTGAGGAAGTGGGTGGAAGGGGGGGAGGCCTGATATTTCTCAGGGGTCCATGGGCTGAAGATTTGGATCTGTAGTCTTGAGGCGGAGGGCGAGGGCTCCCCCTCAAGATCATCCCCTTAAGATCAAGTGCCAGGACTGAAACACTGACACCTCGCCTGGTGATGATGTCATTACGGATAAATTGGGCTCCTGGATTCCCAAAGTTGTCCGACTCCATGAATGAGGTCATTGTTACGACATTTTCGATTATATCTATCGACATCTTCTACATCGCACGTGTTGGCAATGGCAGGTAAAAGAACCGGTTCAGAGTCAACAACCGCAGAGGACACCAAGGCCACAAGTGATGAAGATCCACTCCCTAGCCGAAATATAACCAAAATACTCGCACAAAATGAGCTGAGCAGGTACCTGGTGGACCTGCTGGTCCTCAGGGTTGTGAGGCAGGTGGTCACAGAGGCCAAGTTCACATGCCATCCCACTTACGTAAGGCAGCTGGCCAGCCGTCTGAACCGACAGGTCTGGGCCGCCACGCGCCACGAGATAGTAAAACAGGACCTGAAGCCCAAAGGAAGGAGATTCAATCAGCTTCACAAAATAATCATCCGGGGGCTGGTGCATCGGTGGGGCAGCGCCAGGGTGGTCATGTTCGCCCTGGTGCTCCAGGATCCGTTGTTTGACGGCTTTATCATGAGTGAGTTTGAGAGGCACCTGTTTCCGCAGCAGGGAACCCTCCTGCGCCGGTTCTGCAGAGCCCTGCTGTACTACTGCTCCTGCTGCTCCCCCTGCTGTCCAAACTGCTGAGAGGATACGTTGCTGCCCTCTGCAGGGAGGAGTTCATACTCAAATCGGCCACCGGGTGTCTGCTGTCAGATACGACAGCGGAGCAAACCTCGGTTGGGAAAGGCGCGAGGTGACACGAAGGTGACAAGAAAGTCAAGCCAGGCCCGGGACCTGGACAGAACGAGACAAGACAAGCAAGGGTCTCCTTTATGAGGCCTCGCCCTGGAGGTGGAGAGATCAGACCATCAGTGTGAGCAGCGGCTCTAGGCAGCAGTTTCCAGTTTGTGCTCGACGGCTCACTTTGAATTGAATAACCGTGGCACAAACGGCGATGATGTCATGATGGGTAGATGACATCTTGAGAGCTGAGAAGTTGTGGAGACATACACGTTGTCATCATTGCATCGTCCCCCACTGTATATCTAGTGACAATTGTGGTGCGGCCACAGACAGAGACAGTGAGGCTGAAGATGGGAGAGTGTTCGTTTGAGAGACGGCTCCTAAAAGGTGCCAAGATCACATGTGACTGAGCCAGCAGGTCTGGGTCACCATCCGCCACAAGATGGCAGAAGGGAAGCTGAGGCCTCAAGGAGGGAGGTTCCATCGGCCTCACAGACCAATCGCCAGAAGCTGTGGGATGAATGGGGGACGCTAAGATGGCCATGTTGGCCTTTGTGCTACAGGATCCACCGTTTGATGGCTTCATCGTGAGGGAGTTTGAGAGGCACCTGGTGTCGTGAAAGCCTCCTGATACGGTTGTTCCAGGCCTAGCGGTGCTGAGAACAACCAGACAATAAATGTGAGGTTTTGCTAAGTTAACACTGTTGTCATTCACTTTCCAACCTGGAAAACACAAAAACATGTCGCTAATCCAGCCTTGAGTCCTGCAGATATGGTATAGGGCTGTGTTGTCTTTGTGTGTCCGGCTGCAGGGACCGCCACCCGATGGACCTGTGGGTCCAGAAAATGATTGGTTGCTCTTTGTGTCTCGTCCTTTGCTTGTTAAATCAAGTACAAAGACTTTTTCATGTGGGAGACGTTTATTTGCCACGTGGTCTCTAAACAGTGCAAAAAAAGTGGAGACAATGAAAAAATAAATAATGGAGGTAGAACAGGAAAAGGTTATCAATCAGGGAGGCCATCTTGAAACGAGTACTAATCCCTAAACTAAAGCAACCGACTTGGTCGAAACCAACGTTTCACCACTGTGACCTGCTGTGACAACATCGATGTGATGTTGTGGTTCTCGTGGCTTCGCAAACACAAAAATATTTGAATTTGTGACTGTGTTTGTGCTTTCATTTCAAGATGGAAGGTCGAACATCCTCCCCCTTGCTGTGCTGGCGCACCTCCGCTAGAGGGCGGCACAAAGCACCAGAACAACATCCACCACTGGGAGTGATGGTGGAGTAATGGAACCTCCAAAGTTATGAAGAACTATTAATAAATCAAGCAATAAACAATCCAACTTGGAAGAATAGGTGGGACAGCAGATGTTGTCAGGCCAGTTTGGGGACAGAGCATGCCCAAACTAAGCCGCAACCCAAGACGAAGACGCAACGAATCCTTTGACACTCAACTTGTCTCTGCAAGACAAAAAACACGCAGCCTGTGCACGTCCACATCAGATCTGCCCACAGACGTCTTCACTGAGCCACTGTGGCGTCCAGCTAGATGTAGAGGTGGGACAACCATGTCCTCTGAGCACATTTGAATCAGAAGATATTGGTTCCTACCATCGACTGTCTTGTGTCTTCACTTTGGCATGAGGGCAGTGTTACAGCGCCCTCTACCTGTGACCATGCGCCACAGCTGGAGCAGTCACAGCACTAACACAGCTCCTGTCTGTGGTCAGGGAAAAATTCCAGCTGGCGGATATTTGATTACACTTCGTTTTCAATCATTTTTTTAACGAATCAGTGCCTGAGCGAGAGACCTCACGCAACTACGCACACTCACACACACAAACTCACACACACTCACGCACACACAGATCGTTCAGTGTCCAGCATGTCAAGCAGAGAACTGACTCGAACAGGACTCCAGCCTCTGACGGACACGTCCCCTCGGAGCGTCTCTCCTGTGGCCCCGCCTCCAGACGAAGCGAGCGCGAGGGAGGACTAGAGGTCATGACCTGCTCTCACACTTCGGGATGGATGTTGGAGGCCGTCCTGATGCTTTCCGGGGAGCAGCCCCTCCTCCCCAACCCCAAAGAAAAGGAGTCTTCTGTCTCCTTGGGGACAGGCTTCTGCTCTGGGATCTGGGCTACTTGAAACCTGGAATCAAAATGGTGGATGCTAAAACATTTAATAATCTTAAGTTACGGAGAGACAGAAAGTAAGGAGAGCGAGGGAGGAGGAAAGAGGAGAAGAGAGGAAGAAAGAAAGTCGCGTTCCTCACCTCCCTACGGACAGCACAGTCGCCTGCCCCTCCGTCTCTTTGTCCTTCTCCTCCCTTGCTTCCTCTTTCTCCTGAGACACGTTTGTCTTTGGCACGTTGATGTGTGTGTCAGGTGTGTCTGCAAATTCCTTGCCCAGTAGGGGGCGCTCCAGGGAGGGCAGGATGAGGGGCGTTGGAGCCTTCATAGGGTCCTTGAAGGCCTCGTGAGGGGGTATGAGCACCGTGGGCCACCTCCTGTGGGCACAGCGCGAGCAGCCATGTTTGATGCCAGAGATGGTGTGCAGGTGGGACTGATGGGGGCACAGCCTGAAACACACGCAAACACACACACACACACACACACACACACACACACACACAAAGGGCAACA
>OMPJ01040031.1:12465-17604 GCA_900312935.1 Carapus acus | reverse complement strand
TACGTGTGTGTGTGTGTGTGTGTGTTTGAAGAGGGGAAGTGTATTCCCAGAATGACTGAAGGCCTTATTCTCTTAAAACACCAGCAGCTGTCTTGAGACTTACAGCCGCAAGCCTATTCGTGTGTGTGTGTGTGCGTTCGTGTATGCATTCGTGCGTGTGTGTGTGTGGATGTGCGTGCGTGTGTGTGTGTGTGTGTCCACCTTAAGTATTCACCATATTCATAAAGCAAATAAATAAATAGCGAATCAGCACTGTAGCATTCATCCATGTTTTAAGTGACAAGGACACACAAACACAAAAATACACACACACACACACACACATGCACAGTACGAATGGATCACTGATTATTCACCATTCATCTCAGCATGAAATGATGTTTTTCTTTTCAACTCCAAAGGCGAACTATGATGAATTCCAGGTCAGAATAAATCAGAAATATGTGAAACCAAAGAGTGCCGCATCTTAAAATATAAATGGGAATTCTCATGTAGTTTCGCCCTCATTGTGCATCAACGCTTGTTTTCTTATGCGTCTTGTATTATTTTTCTTTCTGTAATTTGTGCCGTCTATCCAGACTTCTGGAGGCGGAACGACGAGGACAGAGCAAGAAAGCGCGTGTTGTGGCTTTACTTTGATACAGCAACGGATGAGTCTGTGTGCTTACGTGCACACACACACACACACGCACGCACGCACGCGCAGGCAGGCACTCCCTCACTGGCATTAGGGGGAGATTGGATTGTAATGCTGCAAAAAGTGGAAAAGTGCTGATTGCATGTGGTTCAACACTCCGACGGGAATTCCAAACCATTGCGAGGGAGATGAAGAGGGAAAAAGCGGATTAAAGGAAAAAAAAGCGGAGCGGGAGAAAAACAAAATGGAGGATGTGAGGCAAGAAACAACATCTGTCATAATATGAAGTGCAAGACCAAATTATTATTGTTAGTGGTCATGGTAGTTATAGTAGTAAGAATGTGGAACTAGTTGTAGCACCAATTCATGCCTTAATGACAAGTGGGGTTGGATTTTGTATCTCGGAAAGAACAAATAATAAAAATGACATGGCAATGAAAAGATGGATGAGAATACTGTAAGAGAAGTATGATATGAAGAATTGACATAAGGAAATTCAGGTGAAGAATCCAAAATTGGATATTGTCAGACTATGGCCAGTGTGTTCAAAGTGTGTTCTAGGTATCTCTAGCCACCTTTTAGCTACCTTTGGCCACCCTCTAGCTACCTTTGGCCACCATCTAGATACCATTGGCCACCTTCTAGCTACCTTTGGCCACCTTCCAGGTACCCATGGCACTTCAAGCTACTTGAGCCGCCTTGTAGCCGCTTGTGGCCGCCTACAAGCTACTTTTAGCCTCCTTCTACCCATTCCCAGTCTGGTATATATCCACCTTTAGCCAATTTCTATCCGTCCTCTGCCACCTTCTACCTACCTTCCTGCCTCCTTTTCCTGCCCTGCAGCCACTCCAAGCCATCCTCTGACTACTCTAGCTTCTAGCCACACTAAGCCTCCCTCCAGCCTCTCCTTCAGTCTGACTGCTGAGGCTTAGCCTGTGCCTTTCCCTTTCCGCGGCTAATAACGGCATGTAAACACAGCATGGCTCTCCTCAGGGATCACCCCTTCATCAAATTCTGTCTCCGTCCAATGGAAGTACTTCTCCTCTACCGCGGTGGTCCGCCACAAGATTGATGGCAAGGAGACTCCAGTCAGCTCCAGGGAGTCGTTATTCACTTTTTCCTGAGCATTACAGATTGTACATCCGTATTTCTTGGATACACACCATCCCAAAGATGGCCCTCTGTGATCCAGCGCTTGGTTTTTGATAAGACGCAGAGCTCCAACTCCCAGTCCATCTCTTTCTCTCGCTTTCTCTTGTTCCCTCTCCCCCTCTATCTGTTTTTTTTCCCTTCTTTTTCCCTTCCCTTGTCTTCACAGAGCTGTGGACTGGCTTCAGGCCTGTTTGCGCGGTATGCTTAACGCCCTTTGAGACAATAAATATATTATTAGCCAGTATGATTCTTCCCATCCTGGGTTTGTTTGATTAAGGCACATTCCTCCATCTTTCCCTGGAGTCATTCAGATCTAATTTTTTCCCGATACTTGTTAACCAGCTTTCTTAGTGTCGTCAGAGCTCCGCTCCCTGTAGCCACCAGATCAGAAATACTGAAAGGTTCAAATACTGAAAGGTTCAGCGACTGCTGCAGTCACACTGTGAATAGCGGCTGAGTGCAGCGGTGAGTTTTTCCTCTCGATATGTCGCAGTGTTTCTGGAAGCAGAGCTGCCCTGCCTCTGCTCCAACATTGAGTCGTTAAATGGCTCTGTCCGCATCGCTTAGTGCTGCCATCGCTTGTGTTGGGAGGGATTAGAGCACAGTGGACACAATGCACAGTGGAAGAAACGCACGGGTCCACCTCCAGCGTCCTCCATCCCTCGTCCAAGGCGCATCGTTTGGTAAATCGCTCCCCATTGTGTTGTCAGAGATGAGTCTCGGCTGCTGGACGGCTGGATCGGTCCTTTGCGGATGTATCACTTTTCCCTCCTCTTTGTTTTCCCCTGAGGATGAGATCCATCACTTTAAAAGCATCCGGCTGCTGTTTTTAGCCAGTGCTGTTATTATTATTGCTACCAGTGGATTGCATAAACTGGGTAATTAGCTGTTGTTGATTCGCCTTCTCCTCTCCCTACTGTGGAGTTTGACACCACTCCACAGCAGGAGGACAATCAGTCCATCCCTCACATACTCAACAGATAACCTACCTGGGTCAGAAGGTCAGCACTCACGCAAACAGTGGAATATTCCGGCGTTATCTTTAAGGCTTAATTCTCCATAATCCTCCGAACTAAAGACGCAGCGTTTCTGCTGGGGAGGTAATTTGAATTTCTCGTGTCCATTATCGTCTCAATTTCATCTCAGCCTCGCCAGCTTTATCCAGCGTAACTCATCTGCTGGGTGTTCAAATCACTTTTTAGTTATTATCTTATGGCTGGATCACTGCTAGCCATCATGCGTTGCGTTTCCTTGGACGAGATTCGATTTGATGGGGGATTGTTAATCAGCGGCTACACCAGATCCACCAGACTCAATGGCAGTAATTGGACACATCCCTATAGCTGGCTTGACATTTGACTTGCTCAGCCTTGGCAGAGGTATTGTACTCTCCCCTCTACTTTGGATATCTTGCAAGTGAGCACGACCTCTTGGTAACCCAAACATTTCAGTCCAGTGCCACCTTACCGTGACCCTGTTGCAGACATGTATCTCTGCATGTGTTTGGTGTGTGTGCCGGTTTCTGAGTCGTGTTGTCTTCACGCTGTCTGTCGCAGCGCCTGTGTATCGTCAGCACAAGGCTGGTGTGATATACACACTCAAGGCCACCGAGCTGCTGCTGGAAGTCAAGCATTGCATGTTATTGCTCACACACCCATCCTACACTGTCAGCTAGAGTGACAACAGGTGTGTGTCGGACAAGGCAAAGGAGTGACACAGAAAACAAAACTTGCTCTCGCTTTGGAGTGCATGTTGTTCAATATTTTAGAATACAATTTTTTTCTCCAAATGATCTTCACGTTGGCCTGGGCGCCTCCTGTCTGTCTCCATAGCTGCCTCCTGCGATTTCCCTGAGTGGTCAGGAGAGTGCACAGCCTTCAATATATAGATCAAAGCTGGAACACTGACTGCGTCACACACACACTCACTTTTTCATCGGTGTGTGTGTGTGTGTGAACAGTGGGGGGTATAGAGTGTGAAGCGGGTAATTCATCCTGTATCTCTTTAGAATGTCCACCAGCCCTCTGAGATTGATTTATTTTTAAGACAAGGAAAAAAAATCTTGAGAAATCACTTCGGGCTCTGCAGTGAAGGTCCACAGGCTGCCAACAGGGGGCACTGTGATTTCACAGAGCTGTGAAGGAGTGGGTCAGCGCCTCATCTCCTCCTTCCTCTGCAGTGTTCCTCTCTCTGGTTGACTCCCTCTCCCTCTTTCTCCCCTTCCATTGTTTTCCTCTGACTTCTCACTGTGGCATTCACCGTTTCTCTCTCTTTTTGACTCGTTTGCTATTTCTCTACCTGTCCATCCTCGCAATCTTCGTTGCTACCTTTTGTGCTGACAGTCCCTCCTTCCTTTTCTCCCTATCTCCTCTATCTCTTCCCCTCTTCCCCCCTCATTCTCTCCCCTCCACACTCTCTCTCTCCCTCCCAACTACCATTCCTCACATATGTATTTTAATGACTCGCCTACATAACAAATGAGGAGTTTATAATTATACATTCTGAGTGCTCACTGCGCTTAACAAAATGGGTCGTTAACGATGTGTGCGTGTATGTGTGTGTGTGTGTGTCTGTGTGTGAGTGTGTGTGTGTGTGATAGAGTGAGCGCGGAGGTGTGAGGTGTTACCATAGGGGAGTATTTATGAGTAAACCATTCTTTATGCAAATATCTTTATTGGTGCTCTGCTATTTGCGTACACACACACACACACACACACACACACATGCACGCACGCACGCAGTAAATGTACCACATCCTCATAAACAAACACATTTAAAATTTGCTTCACCATTTGCTTCACCTGTAACAAAATGATCTTGATTACTCACAATAAACATATAATGCATTGTCTGTTTATATGTGAGTGTGTGAGTGAGTTTGTGTGTTCGAGTGTGTACAGCTGAGTTACTACCCACTACGCTGTGAGTGTGCGCGTGCGTGCATGTGTGTGAGAGTGTGTGTTCAGACTGCAGTGGTGCAGATAGCAGTGACAGATGAGATCTGGCAACGGACGTTTTATTATTTCCCTCGAGCAACTTTTAGCTCTCGACTGTGTGTGTGTGTGTGTGTTTGTGTGTTTGTGCCTGTGCACTTGCATCCATTCATCTGTGTGTGTGTGTGTGTGTGTGTGTGTGTGTGTGTGTGT
This sequence comes from Carapus acus, assembly GCA_900312935.1. NCBI lineage: Eukaryota > Metazoa > Chordata > Actinopteri > Ophidiiformes > Carapidae > Carapus > Carapus acus. Next base: position 12,669 of record OMPJ01040031.1, on the reverse strand, counting down.
GTGAGAGAGATCGTTTTGTATCTATGTTTGCTAGAGATCGTTTTGTATCTATGTTTGCTAAATGTTAGATACCTGTGTGTGTGTGTGTGTGTGTGCATGTTTGTGGGCGTGAGAGAGGTGGATGTGTGAAGTTGTGATGCTGTGTTGAAGTATGTTGTCTTGCGGTGTGGGCGGTATAGAGTGTGTGTGTGTAAGTCATGAGTG
>OMPJ01040001.1:8844-22099 GCA_900312935.1 Carapus acus | reverse complement strand
AACCGAACATCTACGACAAGAGATACGGGACAGGAGAGGAGAGGAGAGGAGAGGAGAGGAGGAGGGAGGAGAGAGGAGAGGAGAGGAGAGGAGAGGAGATGATGGACAGAGGACAGCAGAGAAGAAATGGGAGAAGAGAAGAAATAGGAGGAGAGAAGAAAAAGAAGAGAAGAGAAGAGAAGAAATGGGAGAAGAGAAGAAATGGGAGAAGAGAAGAGAAGAAATAGGAGGAGAGAAGAGAAGAGAAGAGAAGGAGAAGAGAAGAGAAGAGAAGAGAAGAGAAGAGAAGAGAAGAGGGTGTGAGGAAAGGAAAGGAGAGGAGATAAGGAAAGAGGAGAGGAGAGAAGAGGGGAGTGAAAGAGAGGAGGAGAGAGAGACTAGACAAGACAAGAGTTTGAAGTTGAAGTCAGCACCAAAATGTGAAACCCACCATCACTAGCATACACTCCTCCTGCCTGGGAGCACACGCGGGGGCTCACAATAGGGAGGAGAGTGTGAAGCAGTTTGAAGTCTCCAACAAAGGAAGTGAAATCACTGCTGGGCTCAGAGGAAATCTGAGCCAGTTCCGTCCTGTCTGCACTCTTTATGCCTGACAGACAATCACAAAAAAGAAACGAACAGAGGCTCAAGATGCAGGACGAATCAAAGACTTCCAGCAGTGACGGCGCGGAGAGGAGACGGGATCCTTACCGACCGCGAACACCTGCACCCCTTGGCTGCGAAGCTTCCTCGCCGGTTCCTGCACGTTGTCCTGCGATTTCCCATCCGTGATGAGGATGCAGATCTGGAGGACGACGACAGACACGATTGAAACACACACCTGATGTTCAGCATGGTTCCAAAAGTAGCATCCGCTCCACAGACCTTCGCGACATCCCGGCTGGATGCAGGGTTGAAGAAGTTGTCGGCCACAAACTTGAGACCGGCGCCAGTGCGAGTGTTTCCACCCTTGTAGTTCAGATTCCGAATGGCACCAACCAGTTCGGTGCCGTTGAGGTACGTGGTGAAGGTGAACTCAACTCTGCGAGGGACACAGTTAGCATTAGCGCGAAACGTTCAGAGGGGGAACTGGAGCACACGCAGGTCTCGTCGGTCACCTGGAGGTGTCGCTGTACTGCACGGCTCCAAACCGGACCCCCGTTTGACTGACGGACGAGGCCAGAGACTTGACGATGTCCGCCATGAACCCCTTCACCTGCACGAAGTTGGGTCTGCCGATGCTGGACGAGCCGTCCACCAGGAACACAATGTCTGCCGCTCCCACGTTATTGCACCTGCCTGCAGCACAAAAAGAGGGCGACAGATGTAGCGGCGGGCTAAACGGCGGCGGGAGCGATTTGAGAGCTCCAAGGCCGGTTTAACTGTGCTGCTGTGGAGGTTATTACCCTGAGATTGGGCCTGTTTCACTGAGCACAGCAGGGCTGCGATCGTCAGAAGTCTGCTCCACATCTTTACAACCTGAGGACGCAGGACAAGTGAGGTTTCCACAGATTTCCACTCGTGCAACATCTGTAGCTGTCACAGCCAATTCACTATGTGATGTTTTCAAGAAACCTGCACTTCTGCCATATGTTTCATGTTATATTAGGCAATCAGCCTGTCACAGATTGTCAAACATCTCATCATCTGTGTTCTCACCCTTTGTCTGTCTAGACCACAACAAAATCCCAGTATTTGTCTGCTATTTGAAGATGTGTTTACACTCTTAGCGTCACATAATTCGACAAACAGAGCGACAAAATGCCAGCCAGGCTTTGTGAGCCTATTCGCGGGAGTCCAAATATCAGGACTTACAAATACGTTTGTAAATTCAGGAAAACCATCGCAGAAAATCCCCCAGAATGCATAAATGGAAAGGTAAGACAGGTGTCTCGCTTGCTACAGGACGTTCTCCAGGCAGTAGAGGAAGTGATGGCATTAGCAAGGCAGGACAGGCAGTTTATTCAGATCAGAATCAATGGAAACTGTTCGGATTTAAAATCTGCACAGTGAGCTCAGTCCCAACACCTCACTTGTGTTGGCAGAATGAAAAAAAAATCCCTTTCTCCAGGCATAAGTATTCAGCATGGAAGTGACAAAATCTGCTCTGAGGTTTCACGTCCACACTGGTTTGGAAAAGAAATCTATCACCATTTCAGATGTTTGAGGGTTGTGCAGGGGTGGACAGCACCACCTGTTTACAGAACGATCGCACCACGACAACTTTATCTTCTCCACGGACAAAGCCGTGGCCATCGGTGTGGAGGCACGAGGTAGTAAGATTTCAGGTTTGTGAGTGAATAGACACCACATTTAACCACATTTAACTTGTGTCTAATACTCAATGGACATAGATGCTCCGAAACAAACACTGATGTATTGAAAACAATGTCCACTAATGATGTGACGGACATCTTCTCGTTCCAGACCAGCAAATCCCTCGAAATCATCGTTCCAGTCGTCCAAAGTGACTAAAATCAGGGAGATGTGTTACATCTAAAAATGTGTGATGTAGACATGTGCTAACTAAGAAATGATCCATGTGCTGTTGTTCTCTCTAATCTGCACCTTAGTTTTAGCCCCTTGGCAAAGGTCTTTCGCCCAGAGGTGAGGAAAAGGTCGGACAGCTTCATTTTGTCTTAAACTCAGAAGGTACGACATTCAAGACTCTCTTAGCTCAGATTCGGACATTGCTCGCATATTTCTATCCATCTGTTCATTGACTTTGATCCATATTGAGAGATGAACGTGTGAGCATTGCTGCTCGCTAAGAAGTCTTAAAAGTACGAACGGCCAGATGAGTCCCGGGGCTGGTTTGCCCTTGTTTGCAATCTGTCACACACCGACGCGCACAAAAGGGAAAAATGCCAGTTTCTCTCTCAACTGAAGATTAGCTGCTGCCACATGTCATCTGCGCTCATCACTGTCAACGCGTGGGCCTGTAAATCGTGAGCGAAAAGCTGCACCCGGCTTGTTTAAATGACAGCTTCCCCTCTGAGGAGGGGAATCCATTATCTTTGGGGAGGGAGAGCTCTCAAGACAACCCCTACTTACATTCCTCCCCCACTAAAAACACGACGTACGCCGAAGCAGCCGGGGGAAATCACAGGCAATCGGCCCAAGTTGATGAAAGCGGGCGTGTGTGTGCCAGAAACATGACTTTCTGTTTAGCTCCTGTGCAGCCTTTAGCAGCGCCAAGGCTCTCTGGTGCCGTCTCACAGTGCTCCAATCAGCCGTAGCCCCGCATGAAAGATGGACGCCGGCAATATGGGGCGTCAGCGAGAGGATTCGCGAACCTCGACACCACGCTGAGAGCTCCATCCAGACTCCGCCAATATGCCGGGGTCGCGTGCGGGACGTGAAGACATTAAAGGCTGTTACAGAGATCCCCTGTGGAGGCAGAGCTCCAGAACGGTTTTGAGTAGAGATAAAAGCGCATTATAAGATGATGAATAATACAGAGGTTTCAGAAAATAAACACAACAAAATGTTTTCAAACGGCAGTCAAAACGGATGCCTTGTTTTTGGAACGCCAACTTGAGGCGGCCAACATGCCACAGAAAAAAAAAACTGTTGACCCAGTAGCGCTTAGATGTGGCACCTCCAAGACCCGTGTAAAGTATGAAAATAGAAGCATGAAACAGTCGTTGGATTAGTAGCCAATGTTCATTAAACCGCGTTTCGTCCGCCCTTCACACTGCAATAGTCCATAAAAGCTGAGACTCAGAGAGTTTCGGTCCCTAAACAAAGTGCGTCCTAGATGTGGCGTCCCCCCCTTCCCGCCTCAAAACGGAAGGTCGTTACTATAAAGCTGCTACAAGCATTAAGAGGAAGAACTGCAACTGCATCCTGACACGCTAACGTTAAAGCGCTCAGCCTCATCTATGCTAGCTCACAGTTTTGTCCTGCCGTGAAGGATTTCTCTTTTTTGTATCATTATGAAAGCCATGCGCTGGGACCGCCGTGTCCCCACATCCCACATGGTTTTGCAAATACTTACATCGTGACTGTTTTCCAACACTGTAATTTGATGGTATTAAAGACTCCTGGATAACAAAAACACTAGCTAACGGATGCAACAGTTGGCTGTAAAATGGCCCAAACCAAACCCAAACTGTGAAGGCGGAATCCATCCAGTCCAAGAACAGCTAATGCTGTTCGTCCTCCATCCCGTCAACGTGTTTAATGCCATGGCAGTAAACCACTTCTCACACAAATGTCCAATTTAATGGACGGCTTCTCAGGACGTTCGGAGGGCCTGTGCCGAGTACATTCCAAGGATGGCCTCTACACCTGGAGTTTCAAAAGGAGAAATCACAAGCTTACGGGTTCGACCGCACCCAGGTCAGCTCGCCTGGAATCGGCCCAAACACGGGGGTGAAAAGGTTAATGACAAAGCCGAGACGTCCCTGTCAGTGCTGCTCAACGGGGATCCCGCAGAGCCAGAGGACAACACAAAACGCAACGACAGACGAGGTAGGAGACTTTGTGAAGAGGATTAGACTCTTTTCCCCCGCAAAAACACGCCCGGCGGGCCATTGCGGGGACACTGGGTCCAAGAAAGGGAGAGGCAACAGCGGGTTGAGGACGATGGTAGGACATGAGTAGACAAAGAACATGTCCTCACGACAGGCCTTTTGAGCACCAGGTGGCATCTCGCCACCAGGGACAGGAAGGACACAAGTGTCAAACCAAAGGACGACCCATTGAACCCTCATGTACTATCGTGGTGCAAAGTAAACAAAAGGCTCGTAACTCCAGATTGAAAGACTTTTTTAGACCCACAAACTAGAACAAAAGGCAGATGTGAAATAATTGAATATAAAATAAGTGGAGCGGGAAGGAACAAACAATGAATTATCCTCAAAGCCATGAATGAAAGACTACAGTCAAAATATCTGGTTGACTGTGGGGTTACGTGTGTACACACACACGCACACACACACACACTCAGAGTAGAGCATCCTGGACATTGAAGTCCAGGTATGTTAATAGTGAAGTGAAATGTTCATTATAAAAGTTCATTATAAAAGTCCTTCTACATTCACACACACATCATAAACACACTGTGCAAGATCCTCACGAGGAGATGGTGAGAAGTTTCCTTCCAAGTGGACTTATTCATCAAACACACTAATCGGGAGCAGGCCCGTGTGGAACACGTGGTACTGATCCACTTTTACCCAGCACTGAGGGCTGCAACAAGCCTCAGATGAAAAGAGAAGGTCACCGCGATCGGGCCTTTTGAAAACTCCAGAAAGACACCGACATATCAATAGCTGGCCGAGTGTTCTCCTCCGCCAGAACCACAACAGAGAGACGGATGTCGTGAGAGGCGGAACGCTGAGACAACAAGACTCGGATATGCGGAGGGAGGAGCGGAGACCTGCTTCCCCTGACAGGTTGTGCGGCAGAAAGCAGGTTCAGCCGAGGTTGGCGGACCCTCACGCTTCGCATGGGCTTGACGAAGTGTGACATTTGCGAAAATGGTGTCGCCTCACCTCACGAGCCGGAGTTTATTTTTAAGCCTGCGAGATCACACATGAGGGAGAATCGAACTGACGGCAGAAGTCTCGTCAGCTCCTCCTGCGCGGAAAATCGTTTTTAGTTGCACCAGAAAATCAGAAAGAATGCCGAGTCGAGTTCAGTCAAGTGTGTTACCGTCACGGGAGGAGAGAGGAGATGGATAAGGGAAGATGAGAAGATTAGAGATGAGATAAGTTGAAATAAGATGTTATAAGATAACATAGGGCATATGGAAGCAGGGGCAAGATAACATATAGTGAGATAAGATAAGGTTAAAGTGAGGTTAAGGTAAGACTGGGGTACCGACCCTACAACTCATCACTTCTGATTTGCAGTTGAGCAGATTGACTTGCTAGGGTAGGGTTAGGGTTAAGGTTAGGGTTACACAGCAAAGCAAAGCAAACGGAGCGACACATCCACATCCGAACCGCCATCCTCCACGCCTCCCTCCTCCATCCCTCGCTACTCCTCCATCTCCTCCACCTCCACTACCACCTGTCAAGCTCATCCTACCTGGGGACCTTCTCACGGTGCAGCGGGTCACAGCCTTCCTCTTCCCACGTGTCCTCCTCTGGCATATCCAGCCTCACTCCCCCGTCCGGTAGCAAATCTCCTCCAATCTCCCCGGCGTGTGACTCTACGTGTGTGTGAGTGTGTGTGTGTGTGTGTGAGTGTGTGCGCACCGATCTGTGCGTCTCAGTGCATCTCTGCCACAGCCTGGGCGCCGTCTGCGAGACCTCGGGCTGCGTCCTCCACAGTCACACACAAGCCAGAGTTGGAAGAGTCCAGACTTGTTCAGATGCCTGAAGGAGAGTCTAAGCTCTTCCTTTCTGCTGCTGTTATTTTTTTTTCCCCCTCCCTCACTCTCTCTCTGCCTCCTTTCCCTCCCTTTTTCCCGCCCGCAGCCACTCATGCCAACCACGTGGAGTAGAAACATCCTGTTAGGGTTCAATGTGACACACAATCGCACAATCCCAACATCATTTTTACATCACCGACTGCTGGAAAAAAACTCAAATCTGTTGAGGTTTTGAGACATTTCTCATCCCACCCGCAGGAAAACGTAAGTATTTGATAATACACGGTGAACGGGGGATCATATGTGTGATCAGAAATAAATGCAGTGGCGTTTTTAGGCCTGAAATTTTGGAGTCAGAGAGGTCAGAACGCTGCATTCAACCACACATGTCAAAGCACAACCACCTCCTGGGGGGATTCACAGGAATTAAGCGACCAGACAAAGTGTCAGCGCGCTAACACACATCCTCCTGTGGCGGCTCAATCCAGGAGAGGCGGTAAGATGGCAGAAGTCCTCCACAATGCTGCGTCTGTGCAGCGAGAAAGGTGCGGACAGCTGAGATGAACCCGCAAATTGAAATTCAAAATTGGCACTCATGAGACTTTTAAGTTGCAAGATGGGCCTGGGATCTTTCTGTCCAAAGCAGAGAATCACTCCCATTTGTTGGACATATGTGTGTGTGTCCATGCACGTGTGTGTGTGAGACGCCTGTGCGTGTCCACGACCATGATGCGTCAATGTATATCAGCCGCGTCACAATGAAAGTACTTCTGATTAAACTCTGTGATAAACAACAAAGTTTGCTCCGCCCACAACCAAGATGAATGAAATGCGGCGTCTGTTTCCATGTCTGCTCAGACTCTCGTCCGCTCCTGCCAAGGGGCGGGACACTTGTCCGTCTCCGAGCAGAGTGGTGGTAACGTTTAATATGGACACACCCTGTCCAGGCCCAACTTCTGTATTTAAGTTTCAAGGTCCTTATGAGGCCAGAAATTAGAGAGACACTCTTTGATTGACAATGTTTGCCTGCAGGTGCAACGTGTCCTCTTATGAGACAAAAAAAAAAGAGGGCAAGAGAGGGCGAGCCAGGGATAATCCAGACTAACGACAGGCAGACAGCCTGGAAGCTGTGCGGGGCAGATGTGCTCGGCAGCTCCGCTTCTTTGGAGTGAGTCAACAAAATTCAAACCATGCCGCTCCGATAAAAACACATTCCTCTAGCGGAATATACAGGGAGCCTGGGTCCACGCGGTATAAGAGAAGACGCAAGGTTTTTATTTCTTTGCCTTCGCTCCTTAACCTCAGGTGTGCGGCCAAAATCGTTGGTGGACACTGAGACCACTGAGACGTCCAACCGGAGGGGGAGGTTGGCGTCCGGCACATGGACGCTGACAAAAAAACTTTTCCTGACTCAATTAAACACAAGAAAATGATGGATGGAGACAATGACAACTGTTCAGATCTCAGTTTTTTGGGGATTTTTTTTTTGTTTTGGTTCTTCGAACGGACATTCTGAGTCGTCACATGTTGCTCATATGTAACAACGTTGGCCCCAAAGCTAAGGGAGGGATGAGGGATATCTGCTTTGAGCTATGCGTGGCAGATGTGTTGATCGGGGTTTGATAGTGCCATAAATAATTTCTAGCGAGCTTATGATGTCATAACTCTCTCCTCTGATCCGCAGGGGGGCCGGTGGATGGACCGTCATGGCTACGTGGGTGGAGCGTGTGGACGTTTTCTCATCACCATGTCCTACGGAGACCCGGAGAAAGGTGCTGATAATAGGGAAAGCGAGACAAGTTTGCTTCGAGTGACCTTTTCAAGCATTCGTACCAACCGCCAGCGGGTTGCGGCCTCTCGGCAGGTGAGGACATGTCTCGGTGAGGACGAGCGGGTACTTTGAAAAAAAGAAAGGTCAATTGTCTCCAAGAGTCACGAGTGATTGCGGCGTTTTTTTGAGGCCAGATCGCGATGGAGATCGTGTTGTCTCCATTTGTCGTCCTGAGAGTGTCATTCATCTCCATTTGTCTCCTTGGAAGAATTGTCTCCACGCGTCCTCGTGGGAGAATTGTCTCCGTTCGTCCTCGCAGGAGTGCCGTCTCCATCCGTACCCGTCGGGCTTAAGCGTCTCGGAACTTCTCACTGTTTTTGCAACTTGAATATTGCTTCAAGATGTGATGTCGCTGTGTTTGATCCAGAAATCGAACCAGATTTACTGGCAGATGTTCAGAGACTGTGGACGTTCATTTGAAACTTGAAGTGCGTTTTTAAAATTAGATCGCTGTCTGTTCGAATGGGGCGCGTCAGATGGAAGCGGCTTCTTGCTAGCTTTGGCATTATTGTTGTACTTTCACCATGACCCAGTAGAAAAGTCCTGTCAGGTGTGACGTGGAGGAATTCAGGATGACCGAAACACATAAAATGCAGTACCCGTCCCCCGTCTTCGTCCTCTCTCCTTTCCTGAACACACCATTGGCGTTAGCGCCCCCGGGGATGTCGTCCTGGACAGAGGACATCTCTGCGAGGTGTCACCTGCGGACAGCCCGAATTCCTGCACGCTCACCTTGTCCTGTCAGGCAGGACCTGAGAGGCAGGAGGCGCATACGCTCGGTTTTGAAAGCGCAGACAATCGCCTGCAGCTCTCGCCTCAAATTCCATCTGTCCAGGTGACAAATAGCACAATGACCCACTCGGAGTGACGAGGTCGCAGAGGCAGCAGCTTAGACCAGGCAGTGAAAATTGATTTGTTGGGAGAATTATTGATGAGGAAAAGAGTTTGATGGGGACAGGTGCTCATAGTGCTTGTAGGGAATCACTACACGCTAAGCTAAAAGCTAAAAATGCTTTAGTCCTGAGCGCTAACTGTTGACATTCACTCATTGAAATTCTACCACTATTCCATTACTCTTTGCACAAATTTTATGAATTTCCAGAGGCTTGGTGTTTTCCACACACTGCTTGTTTAGCTAGGAGGTGTTCATTAGCGATGATGATTCAAAGAAAGACACCAGATGAGTTTTGCTCAGGTCAGTCTGGAGTCACGATAAGGTCGCAGCGTCTTAGATGATGGTTCCAGATACGCAAAGATCACCGTGACGCATTGTGAGTGCTGATTTACGCCCCTCCAGGAAAAGTGTCCATCACTCTGAGTCAGAGAGAAGAAGCTGGACTGCTGGAAAAAGGAGGAAACGTTTATTGAGGCGGTAACCTGACTCACCCGTCCTCTGTCCTCAGCTCTTGATTACTGGTTTTCCCCATTTCACGTGTAGCAGCGCAACATTTGCCTGTGTGCATGTGTTTACATCATTTCTCTGGTTTAGCATCAGCAGGAGTCGATAAGGGACGATAAGAAAACGTTTGTATACTATAATTGCAGAAGCAGATGTTGATATCGCACAATTTGAACCTGCAACGCTTTCCCCGCAGCGGCTCGAGCACAAACTGTGTCACGCCGGCGCTTAATTTTAATACAAAGGTTGTAATGATAACGTGTGCTAACACGTCGGGACGAACCCAGCGTAGACATTGTCCCCCTGTTGGAGACGACTCGCCAGCACCGTTGCCTTTTGTGTCTGACTAACTGGGGCAAAAAATGTGCACCAGATGTGAAAATCCTGCGTCCCCCATCCGCGAATCTTATTTGCTGTGGTTAGAAACATGAGCATCAGTTGCCATTTTGGGTGGTGCTTTGTTTTCACGCCAGCGTCTTATAAACACGTCTCCAACTTCACACTCCTCCTGCCTAACGCCATAACAACAGGGCGCCGCTGCCTGCCTGACAGAGACACATACAATTAACACACTGCTTGACGGGTACAATTGCTGCGTGTGTGTGTGTGTGGGTGCGTGCGCGCTCGTGTGTGTGTGTGCGGCAGTAGAAATACAGTAGTCGGTCATTCGCAGCTCATTGCTGGAGTTGTTGTGGCGAGTTTGCTCATTTGCAGGTTGAGGGTGTGTGTGCGTGTGCGTGTGCGTGTGTGTGTGTGTGTGTGTGTGAGCGTGCGTGTGTGTGTGTGTAACCTCTCCCAGGCTCCTTTTCAGCTTCCTGCCATGGACATGTCATGGCAAAAACGCCTAATTTGAAAGAGGCTTCAAATGATAATGTGGAGTGTGTGTGATTGGGTAAATGTGAAAGGTTAATAATAACCCAGGATAATGTTGCCATAAACTCTTGGCTCCCTCCTTTTTTTTCATTTTTCACGCTGTTACACTCCCACCAACCTCTGCCGACTCAGAAAAAAGGAAGCAGGGTCTGTTAGCTTGCCATGAAAATGCTAACGTGCAATGAGGTAACATAGCAGCTATAAAGTATCAATATGAGATAGATAAAGTGGTAAAGCGTGGGGGCTTTATGCGTCTTTTGTCTCTACTCCGAGGCAGCAATGCTGCAGATGGTGAGCACAGCGAATAAAGTCCTTGAAACAGTCTGAGAACAGGGTCAAAGGTGTGTGTTGGATACATTCTGTTGGAATTTTCCAATAGTCGTTTGAAACCTAAGAGCTTTCATGCCGTAATGTTGAGTCACCAGCGGGTGGCGCCATTTTGAAAGTGTTTGTTGACACGTTGATCACATCAATGGGAATATTGGAGACAGTGGGAGCATTTTCTGCATCTAAGGTGCATCAGATGGTGTAATGCTAGTATAGTATAGTATACTAATAGTATGATGGTATAACAGTATTTGAGAAAATAACATGTTACACAGCCAATGTACAGCCAATTCGACTGAATTGGGTCTTGGAAGCAAATTTCCGAAGATTACATCGTATTTGATGTGCATTGACCGGATGAAGAGTTCAAAAAAAAAATGTCAAAAACAATCACCCCTCCACCTTTTGAAGAACATTGAAATCCTCAGCGAGGAAAACGCACCAGTCAAAGGGTTGAAATTGACTCTCACCGGCGCCCGCCTTTGTGTCAGGAGCAGCTTTACCACTAGAGGGCAGCAGAGGGCAAGGATTTCTTTCTCTTCTCTGTCTCAGGCCCCCATCGCCTCCTGATGTGTGTTGTGTGTTGGTGGAACGTTCTGGAGAAGCTCTTGCATTCTCTAAGATCCAAATTTTGTCCTAACTATTTTCATTCATCAGCTGTACATAATCCGAAACAGCTTTTCACCCATCATAGCGTGAGAAAGCGCATTGACCTCATGTGACTGTGCACCCGCAGAGGTCTGTCTGATTCAGAGAAATTTCCACCAGCGTGTAGGAGACCAGACTACGTAGGCGACGGGGGATCAGTTTTAGAGGATGGGCTGCAAATGTCAATGCTGAGTTCATCCACGCAGGATTTAAGTGTTTTAAGCCAGACGTGCAGCTTTGGTTTGAGGCCGAATCCCCTTGACCTTCTATCTAAGAGCCAGAGGAAGTCCAACCAGCGGACGAGCACGCCGTGTGTCTGTCACGTGGGCTTGTAAACATTCTGATATGGAAAATGACAGTAATCCTCTCCAGGTCAGCGCTCCTTTCTGGGGGAAGATGTTTACTCGAAACTGAGGCGCTCGTGTTCAGACCTGTTGGTTCGTGACTCGGCAGAGAATGGCGTCAAAAATAACGTGAGGCAAATCAAACAAGCTGCCGAGCCGCCGCGATCCTGTTTGTTTACTGTGCATTGACACACTGACACAGCTGGAACCTGAATTCCAGCCACACCTCCGTCGGTCACGTGACTTCTGGCAACCGATGAATAGCCGAGCGTTCACCGCTCAGACAACCGACTTTCAAACTGTTCCATGGAAGAAACCATCCAATCTTTGTCTTGCTCCGTTTGTATCCAGGAAAATAATTACACCCACATCTTCAGCTTTGATTTGGGGGAGTGCGTGCGTGCGTGCGCACACACACACACACACACACACACACACACACACACACACATTTGATTAAATGGCGGCATTCGTTTGTTTTAACGGTTGCTTGTTTTGGCTCTTAGACTTGTCACTGGTCTTAATATCACTATGAAATAGAAACAGAAATAGAAATAGAAAAAGAAACTCTGAATATTGTCAGTTTTCAGAAATTCAGATTCAGATTACTTAAATCAGATTACTACAATCAGATTACTACAATCAGATCTCTGGCACCCCCTGGTCTGACAAGGTGGTATTATGGCAACTATTATGAGCAGTTTTATTTATAAAGTATTGAAATTCAAGTTATGAAAAATTATTATACAAAATCTTATCTATCTATCTATCTATCTATCTATCTATCTATCTATCTATCTATCTATCTATCTATCTATCTATCTATCTATTTATTTATTCACTCATTCATGTTTTCATTTGTAGTAGAAGTAGAAGTAGTATTATAAATAAAAATTTTAGATAATATTGTGAAAGTTTTTGTGAGGGAAGCAGTGGCTGCTGAAATTCCGCACCAGTTGGAAAATATGTTAAAAAAAAAAAACAGTGAGGACCAACCGGTGAAGTAACAGGGAGGACCTTCATTTCTGTCTTCAGGGGGACATTGTGTGGACAGATTTCTTGGACTAACGATAACAAAGAAGAAGAAGAGGGAGAAGAAGAAGAAGAAGAAGAAGAAGAAGAAGAAGAAGAAGAAGAAGAAGACGAAGACGAAGAAGAAGAAGAAGAGGAAGAAGAGAAGGAACCACTTTCTATGGTCATTTACACGCATGTATATGTTTTAAATCTTGACCCATATACATCAAATCCTCCTGCATTCTGCAGGTAGGTGAGTATACATACAAACACACACCGACACATGTGTTTTTTATGGAGTCCATGCAAGTAACACACCCAAGAAAAGCACTCAAGGCAGCAAGTGCTGGGATTCGCTGCCTTGCTCAAGGGCACCTGGGCAGAGGCAGCCAGCTGCAATCCTGAGCCACGAGCCACAGTGTGCTTTTGCCCGCCCCCGCCGCCGCCAGCCGCGTCCTCCTCCCGCTTCACCGCACCGCTCCGGCATGTGAGGACAGAGGACCGGACGCGTCCTC